>JBBYHK010323544.1:0-10973 GCA_038382065.1 Adansonia grandidieri | reverse complement strand
TTTTTTCCTAATAAAATTATTTCAAATTCTGGATTCTTATCTTTACCTTTTTGTAAGTTAATATTTGGGATGATATATTTTATTTAATTCATTTTATGTAAGTTTTAATGTATTCCTTAAAATTTTCTCGATTTTGAAATATGATCTTTCCTTTATCTATAAAATTTTATGGTCGAATTTTCTCAAGTTTTCATTCAAAATTCTTTAAAAAATTTGCATTTAATTACCATTAAATCAATTTTTTTTCAAAATTTATTTTATTTTATAAGTTTTACATTTACTTCTTGTTTTTAAAATACGAAGTTTACTACTCTATAAATATTTTTCTTTTTTTTTGATAAGATTTTTCTTAGTTTTTTAATTTTAAAATTCTATAAATATTATTATTTAATTCATATTAAATTAGTTTAGGAAAATTCCTTTCCTTTTATCAATTTTGCATTTTGCTTTTGAAATTTTTCTGTTTCCAAAATACGAAGCTTTCTACTTCATAATTTTTTGGGAAGATTTTTCTTAGTTTATAATTCTAAAAATTCCTTAAATATTATTATTTAATCCATAATAAATTAGTTTTGAAAATTTCAATTTATTTTATGAGTTTTAAAATTTTTTTTGTTGCCGAGATACAGGTTTTATACTCCATAAATTTTTTTGGTCAGATTTTTTTTGAGTTTCTAATTTTTAAATTTACTTAAATATTATTTTTTAAATCATATTAAATTATTTTTGAAAAATTCATTTTATTTTGTTTATTTTTTATTTTCTTTCATAATTTTGCGGATTGTGGAGTACAGAGTTTTTTTATACTGTGATTTTTTTCGATATAATTTTTTAAGTTTATAATTTTCAAAACTCTTCAAACATTATTGTTTAATTCATAGTAATTCAGTTTGAAAAAAATCGATTTATTTTATGAGTTTTACATTTTTTTACATATAACAATTTCCTAAGTAAGGGTTTTTCTCGTAAAATTTTAGAAGTTCGCTATCTTATTTTTTCCTTGTACATAAAAAATTATTATTTTCATGATTAGATTGAATTAAATTCGTCATTTGAAATTTTATTTTTAAAAATATAGTTTTTAATTTTTACAATTTAATGTTATTAATTAATTTTACATATTATATACAAATATCACTCAAAATATCTCTAGAAATCAATGATATCATGCATGACATAAGGTGACAAGAGTCATAAATTTAAATCCAATCAATTTGTCAAAAATCAAATCATATCTCAAACAAATCAAATAAAAAATAAAAAAATAAAGAAATTATGACATGCAATAAATGAACAAAAATTCCTAGAGATTTTAGAGGAACCTCATGGCACAAAGCATTTGACCACCATTCTTGCCGTCCATCACCTTAGAAAAAATCAAAGACAAAAATTCTCTTAAACAAAAAGCTTTCCATATTCTAACCATTTTTCATAGAAGTTTTCAATAAATTTTAAGTTTAAAAGCTTTCAAAGTAACTTCATCTAGAAATTTTGCAATTTTTGCTTACATCCATCATTTTTTCTTTAATATGAGTCAAAATCATGTTAAGCTCATGGATTTTATCCATGTTGAAAGTCTAACATGTTGACAATGATCAATTTCCTTCATATTTTTTAATATATTTAATTTTTTTGAAATATTATTGTCTTTGATGAGATATTAATTTTGTTGAATGTATATGTTTATGGTTATATTGTTATCCATAATATTTTCATGTTAATATGTTGATCTACATTTTTATATATTCATTTTTGTCATTTTATTTTTGTATCTAAACTTGACGATATTTATTCATGTTTATTTTCATGATTTTGTGTTGCAAATTATTGATGCAAATTTATTTCTTACCCTGGCCGAATTTGATATGAATTGGTAATGATGATTTTGTGCTTATTGCTGCCTTGATTTCATGTTTTTTAGCCTATTTTGTAAATAATAGAAATTTTAGGGATTAAATCTTAAAATATATAAACTTTTTTATGCCTTTTTGGTTTGGTTAAGAGCTTCCTAGGCTGTTAGAAAACTGATTTTGTGTGTTTTGGAACATATTTTAGGTGATTTAACATTTTAAGAGCCATTTTGCAATTTTAGAAAATTTAAGGGCTAAGTTGCAAAAATGCAAAAATCGTGTTTTATGGCTAAAAATGCTTTATTGAACCTTTATGTAGATTTTTTTTTTCATGATTTTAGGTTAATTCTTGGCTAGTTTGATGATTTTTTGTGATGTTTTTTCGTGTAGGGGCCAAAATGTAATTTGCAAAGTTAAAAGACTAGTTTGAAAAAATAAAAATTTTTTATTTATGGTCAAAGGTGTTTGATCAAACCTTTATAGGAATGTTTTCCATGATTTACATGCTGATTTTTTCATGATTAACCATATTTTGTGATGATTTATTATGTTTTTTAATGTAGGGGTCAAAATGTTATTTTACAAAGTTTAGGGGTTATTTTGTAAATCGTAGAGAAATCTTTTTTAGGCCAAGGTGCTTGACCGAATGCTTGTTGATATATTTTCCATATTTTGATGCATAATTTCATATGATTTTTATAATTTTTTAGGTTATTTTATTATGTAAGGACTAAAATGACAATTTAGAAAAGTGTAAGGGCTAACTTCCAAACTTTGGTATTTAGGGGGCAAAATGGTCATTTTTTCACTTTTAAAAATTTCCATTATTCATATGGCCTTTCTTAGGGGTATGGAAACTTTTAAAACTTTTCGTATTCTTTCCGTTTTCTGTTGGATATGAAATGAAATTTTAAAAAAAATTTAGGGGCTTAATTGAAATTTTTTTCATTTTAAGCCAAAATTTGAACTTTAGCTTCCCCATTTTGGGTAAATTCATCCATTTCTCATCATTTTAGTGTCCATTAAGGTTACCAGGATACTTTCAAGTCAAACGTATACCGTTAGGGCATTTTGGTAATTTTGCTCATTGGGATGCTTTTACGCCAAAGGTGAATACTTTAGGATTCGTTTAGCCTTTCAAGGTCAATTTAAGGTTACCGGGGTACTTTCAGGTCAAAGGTATACACTAGGGTATTTTGGTAATTTTACTCACCATGATGCTTTTACGCCAAAGGTGAATATTTTAGGATTGATTTATCCTTCTAAGATCATTTTGAGGCCCATTAGGGTTATCGAAATACTTTCACGTCAAAGGTATACCCTAAGGGCATTTTGGTAATTTTACTCATCGAGTAGCTTTTATGCTAAAGGTGAATATTGAGGATTGGTTTAACATTCCAAGGTCATTTTAAGGTTGGTCCATTAGGGTTATCAAGATAATTTCACGTTGAAGGTATACCCTATGAGCGTTTTGGTAATTTTGCTCACCAAGATGCTTTTACTCCAAAGGAGAATATTTAGGATTGGTTTAGCCTTCCAAGGTCATTTGAAGGTCCATTAGGCTTATGGGGATACTTTCACGTAGAAAGTATACCTTAAGGGCATTTTGGTAATTTTTTCACTAGATGTTTTTATGCTGAAGGTGAATTTTTAGGATTAGTTTAGCGTTCCTAGATCATTTTAAGGTCCATTAGGGTTAAAAAAATACTGGGATACTTTTATGCCGAAGGTATACTCTAAGGGCATTTTTGTATTTTTTTCTTCAAGTCTGGTCTTAGATGTGCATTAGGATGCTTTTAGGCCAAAAGTGCATATTTAGGATAGGTTCACCCTTTTACAAGCATTTTTTAGTCCTTTTAGGGTTACCGAGGTTTTTTACATCAAAGGAATACCCCATGGGTATTTTTATAATTTTGCATTAAAACCATATCCTATATGAGTATTTGAATACTTCCACATCGAAAGTACACATTAAGAATATGTTCAACATATTAGGTCATTTTTAGGTCATAGAGTCTGTATTTTTTATGATAAAATTATTTTTATAAATAAGGGAATGTCTCATAATTAAGTTAATATGTAGGATTCCTACCAGAATATGCGAGGGATTCTACGGATTATTTTAATAACGAGATAACCTTTTCAAAATTAAAGTCAGGATTTTTCAATTTTTGTAAAAATAAAACCTTTCATATTCCACAGGTTCTCCAGCGGGGTACGATAAAGAATGATAAAAATCTTCGTGTTCTCTTGGTTCTCTGAGAGGGTATGGAAGAAATTTCAATTTCCAAAAACATTAAAATCCAACTTTCGTGAAAAAATAATCTTTTTTATAAAATATTATGAAAATTATAATTAAATATCAAATATTGAAACTGAATAAAAATCAAATTTATTTTAACACATGATTAATAAGGTATTATCGAGCATCACGAGAAGGTCAAACTTTGGTTGTGATTGTAACTAACTCTTGAACCCTTTTAAGTGATCTCTGGTATGAGCGTAGACCTCGGAGTTTGTTTATGGATTTCGAAATCCTCAAAATACAAAATCTGGCAGGTGTCCGATCTTACTTGGCCAAAATAAGATTGGTGGCAACTCTAAATACATGGTCGTTTCATAACTACTATTTAGAGTCAAGTCGAGTGAGTGATTCATCTTGACAACTCGGTCCCCATGCACAAAAAAATTAATAATAATCATGATATAGGCCCCAAATAAAAAAATAACGTTATATAGATATAATATAGATAAAGGGATACATTTTCCATTTTAAGTCGGGCTAGTCAAGATTTGTATCCGAGCCACGTTGCGATAATGTCACATGCATCATTCCTTACATCAAACATGTAAAGACCATTGATATAGGGCAATGGTGAACGAACACCATAATGCCTAGAGGATCTTTACCCCATCATCATATTTCTTGATAAGGTCCAAGGCATAATTTGTCCATTCGTATGGATTCCCTCCCCTCAAGAGCCACACTACCATGGTTGTTGCACTTGGGACATGACATGGTGCATTTCATACATTCCATGCATCACTCCCAAAGTTGTTTGCAATTTTATAAATAGATTTCCATGGTAACATTTCCATGCTCATGATATTCACACCTTGCATCAACATCCTCATTGCACTCACTTGCATACATATATGCAAACATCCATGCTGACACATGAACCTGAGGATAGAGTGGTAGCTGCATGAGTGCAAGAACTTTTCTAAAAGAAGCTTCATTATTCCTTGGGAGGTATCAGGGTTGACTAATACTGTTGATCATAGAAGACAAAAACTTGGCTAGAATTGAGAGGTTGGAGCTCATGCATAAAGAAGATCAAGAGTGCATGCTTTATAAAAATAAGGAACTACAAACCCAAATAGTCAGGTTGATGAAGATGGTATCAGCCTCCATGAAAAAAAAAGGGGCAAGCTAGTGCGACTGATATTAGGAAAGGGTTAACAAATTTCAAAGATCACCTTACTAGTGGCATTGGAGTCACTCCTATGTAGGAGGAAGCAGTCCAAAATCAACAACCTTACACAACACTAATTCTGTTAATGCACCTAAGTATCCACATGAATTAGGTTGCAATAACTATGCATCCTAGATTTCATGGGGTAAGTATTAAATTTTCCTAGCCCATCCATTGGTGCTCGATCTGAATGACCTAATGGAGTATAGAAATCTAATGGCGCTCAATATTTAGAAACTTTGAAAGACCTCAGCAAATACTAACTACTAGAAAAATGGCTTAATTCAATTGAAAAAATGACAAATTTAGAATGTGGAGACAAAATCCCTAGGCCTAGTTTCCAACCAATCATTCTACCCAAGTTCAAGGTTCCTGAGTTAAGAAGTACAACAGGACCACGAATCCAATTGTCCATATCTGGATGTATTGTCGAAGAATGGTTGGGTATGAAAAGAATAAGAAACTTTTGATTCAATACTTCTAAGGCAGTCTGATTGGGATAGCCTCTCAGTGGTATAATGAACTAGAAAGAGTAAAGTTTCAAACATAGGCTGATCTTGCCAAAGCCTTCTTGGACTACTATAAGCACATTTTTAATTGGGTACCTAAGAGGTTATCTTTGAGAAACATAGAGAAAAAGCCCACCGAGACCTTTAAGTAATACGCCCAAAGATGGAAGGAACACGTGGCATAAGTATATCCACTACTAAATGAGAAAAAGATGATCACATATTTGTGAAGATACTACATGTCACTTTCTAAGACAAATCATAGGGAATGCCACAAGGAACTTCAATGATTTGGTCATGTCCAGGAAAATGATTAAGAATGCCATCAAAAGTAGAAAACTTGAAAAAGGTGGGCCATCTTACATTATCGGAAGAAAAATACCTACAGATGAAAAATAAGAGATCCGATCCTTGATCTCTGATGGGTAGCTAACAAAGGGTTTTACCATATATTATTCGTATGCCATAAGCTGAATGGTTTAATCCAGTAGGGGTAATATTGCATTAAATCTTTACTCAAATTCGTACTCACTGACATCTTTTCTAATGTACAACTTAGCACCTATGACACCGATGGGCCTATCCATTAGCCAAAAGAGTTAGGGAGTGCTTAGAAAAGACATCGAGGCAATCGAGATAGAACCCTTATAAAATCGATCCTGGTATCATATGGTGAATTACTTCCTTGGCTTATATAGTATCAGTTGATCCAATGTACTTTGAACCTCTGAAACCACCTCGTCAGAAGGTCATGACACCAGTGCTTGCAGATACCATATAGGGTGCATGAGTCATTCCATAGAGGAATGGGAGGCTCGGCTCTAAAGTGAAAAGTGCAACAATTGAGTAAAGCGAGATAGCTAGGTTTTGACTAACTATGAGATTGAAATAAGATGTATAAACTTAGGAAAATAGGGCATTCCAATTTAGCATGCTTTATATGAAAAGCTTTTGTCTTTGAAATGTCATCTTTTATGAATTTAACATGTTTGAACCTTGAATCGTATGAAAGCATGAAATTAGAAAGTCCAAAGAATATTGATGACTACTTGTACCCTTTATCTTTCTTTTTTCAAGCTTTTCCATGCATAAAGCTGACCAATTGAAAGATCTAAGATGTCATGGAATTAGTTTTGGGTGCCACGAACCATGCCCATACAACCACGCTAAAACTATTAAACATACAAGTTTGACTTGAGCTAGGAATGATAAAGATCAATTTTCAAAATTTATAGACCCCCTTATGAAGCAAACGAATGTGATATTCATCAAAGAATCCTAACAATGTTAATTTGACACCTACCAGATTGTCTACATCATCCTCAACAAACCAAAACCTAAGCTACCAAGTCATACCCTGAAGCTTCTCAAATCACATTTTATGGCAACATCACAAAACTGCCTGGTGCCCTTACCACGACCTCTTGGTCCCTAGTCCTCCTCTTTCATTTCAATACCTCTAAACCATTTACCAAAAACCTTGCTCAAGGCAGGTTTTGGGTCCCACCATGACCTCTTGGTCATCTTGAGTTTTATTTTTTTCATTTTAATACACTAAACCATTTCTTAAGAAAAAACCTTTTTCAAAGCCCATCTTGAATCCTATTACAGCCATTTGGCCCTACTTTTTCTCTATTATTTCAAATTTTGGGATTAGAATTCCTTGTCAACGTATGTTATCCATAGCCCAAGCCTCGGTATCACATGATTTACCATTGTGACAAATCAAAAATGGGGCATGCCCATATGTGGAGTGAAAAAAAGAATCTAGGCATGCATTTTTTGAAAAAAAAAAGAAGAAAATGAAAATTGAGTGCAAAATCATATGATTAAGATGTTTAAAACATTTCCAATGGAATTTTCTCTGGGAAGTGATCTTCAATTCACATAGTTATGCTTGAGATGAAAATGGCCATCTTTCATAATCCTTTCACAGGTAGAAAAATTGTTCCCCTTACTACCCCTTTTGAGCCTAACAAATTCTTTCTTTTGAAACCCTAATCAAGGATCACTTTTACACTAGGGAGCAACGAGAAAACCTTTCTGAAGGAATATGCGGTAGACATCTCTCTCTGTAAATGTGAAAGTGCCTACCATCAAAGGGTGAATATAAAACTACCAAGTTTCTAAAGTTTGAATTTCCTCCAAAAATGATGAAAAAGTCAAAAGAAAAAGCATAAAATGAAAAAGAAAAAAAATAAAAAAAATGCAAATCAAGCGAAAAAGCAAAATCAAGAAAAAAGGAATAAAGTATTAGGAAACAAGATGGATGCCCTCACGAAAAGAAATGATCCTTGATCCAATCACCCTAAACACTAAATTTGGGCTTTTATACCCTTTCTTTTAAAACTATGAACCTTGATTTACAATACGATCCTTGGAAAGTCCATTTAGATCAAGCATGGTCATTTGAACTGATGAACCCATTCTGCGAAAACTATTCTTTTAACAAATTTTGAGCCTTCTTAAAAAGCATGATGATGCAATCAATCAAAGAAAATAAATAAAAAGTGAATAGATTAAAGCTTTAGGGTGAAAGTTTAAAACGAGTAGTCTATAGCAAAATAAGAAAATTTTTGGTGCCATTCATGGGATTACCAAGATCTTAACAAATAAACCATTATTCCAAAGAAATCTAAGGACACTTGAAAATCCTTAAACATCCTAAATTGGCATCCTTAGAGGGACTAACTCTTTGAACTATATCCTTAACTTTTCAAATCAACCTTACAACCTTATACCTGTCATAGCTAATCCTAGTGCTAGTCGAAACATTAACGATGATGGAGCTTAAAAGAATCCTATATTTGTTTGGTTTTTAATGGATTCATGTTTTATAAGGATAGGTCTATTCGCAAGCCTAGAAGAATAAGGAATTCGTTTCACTAGCCCTGAAACTTTCTCGAACTAATTAAAGCCCTCTTTAGTCCCTTCTACTTAACTGAAAAACCAAATTGCCATCTTCTAACCATAGATCACTAGACTCCAAAAGACTTCAAATCATGGTGACTTAGGAGTTTTCATCAAATGAACATTTTAAGCAAAAAAGAGACAAAAGGCTTTTCTAATCATGGGGCGAAGCTAAGATTTAATGCATCTTAACTTAAAAAGAGAAACCATCAAGAAATGTTAATCCAGATTCAAAAAAGCCCACCATAGTCTCAACCTCTACACCCTCCATAAATATACATGTCATCATACATGAAAATACACATTATTCGTATAGGCATTTGAGCATCACTTATCAATATACATTTCACTGCAAGAATAGTTACATCATCAGCAACTCTAGCATTTGCATTGCTTTCCATACATTTGGATAATGGCTAGTCTTGTTTTTTGCACTCATAAGCATATGTACTCATGTGGACCTTTACCTAAGTGGGTCTACATCACACGCATTCATCTATATCCCTGTGTGTTCATGCTTAAGGATCCTCACTCATGTGCATTCTCACTCACCTATAATCGCATTCACATGCACTCTCATACACCTACAATCATGCTTATGTGCATACTCATTCGTTGTATTGGCACCCACGTTCATCTTTCATTTATAGTTATGTGTATTTTTTGTCTTATACATTCATACTTATAGGCAGTTGAACTCATATTCAAACACACTCATGTACAAACACGCTTATCTACATTTGCACTCTCATGCACTCTCATTCTCAAGCACTTATTTACACTCATGTGCATCCTTTTTTGTATCCATTCATACTAATGAACATGGGCATTCATATGCTTTCTCGCTCACAAGCACCAGCACTTACACGTATTCTTGTTCACAAGCATCAGTACTCATGAACATCCTCATTCATAGGTATTTGCACTCATATGCATTCCTATTTGTCTCTGTTCTCACCTATGAGCATTTCTATCTACTTGTATTGATACCTATGTGCATTTTCACACATGAGCATCAATGTTAATGTGTATCCCTATTCATGTTTAGTAGCACTTAGAGGCATCAATGTCTAAAAGTAATTGCACGTTGTTGCAATGTAGCCTAGATACGAATCTTGACCAAGCCCGACTTAAATGGCCTTTGTTCCTATATTTATTAAATTTATCACTATTTTATATTCTCTAATTTTTATAGGCCTTATCATTATCGAAACTTTCTTATTTTAGGGACAGGGTGGTCGAGATGAATCATTCACTCGACTTAACCCTAAATAGTCATTACAAAATCACTATTTATTGGGAGTCATCACCAATCTATTTGGGCTAGGTGAGATTGCTCACCTATCAGAGTTTGTATTTTGAGGGTTACAAAGTCCTAGAATACTAATTTCGAGGCCTGCGATCATACCAAAGATCATATAAAAGGGTCTGAGAGTTTATTACAATCACAAGTAAGGATCGACCCTCTTATGATGCCCGACTATTGGTACCTTATTAATTATGTGTTAACTTGAATTGTAATTTTTATTTGGTTTCAATGTATGGCACTTAATCGTAAATTTTTGAAATAATAATTTATAAAACAAATTTACCATTCAGTGTTAGGAGGATCGGGTTTTTTAATTTGGAAGCCAAAGTCTCTTACGTACTCCATCATAGGACTAGTAAAACACGAAGACTTTTTATCATTCTCCTTTGTATCCCAACAAAAAATTAAAGGAACATGAAAGGTTTTAAAATTTGTCCTCCTTGGCTGGAAGTTTCATGCTTTTTTTTATCAAAATTTATTTATTTATTTGTAACTTGCTAGGTTGGGAATCATTATTAGTGTGTCATAAGCCCATGCTCTTGTCATCTTTGCTTACAAGCCACATCTTATTGTCATGATTATACTTGTTTAGGTGACATGATGATAGTGTCATTTTTGGCCAACTTAATGGAATTGATTAGCAAGAAACTATATTGTTAGAAAAGAATTTAATTCTAGCCAAATTAAATTTTATGTAACTAAATTAGAAAATTATAAAATTAATTATGTAAAAACAAAATTACATTATAAATTTACAAGTAAACGTAATCTTAGAAGTAAAGAAACAAATGTAATCAAGGTGCCTAAAAAGCCTAATTGGAAATTCCATAAAAAATGATAAAAAATTAAAATTCATGTACTCAACAAAATTCCACATAATAAATCCAATTAAGAATTTAATCATATGAAAATTCCAATC
>JBBYHK010323434.1:0-25873 GCA_038382065.1 Adansonia grandidieri | reverse complement strand
CACCACATGGTTGATTGCAAGGCTTGATCCTATCAAGTATCTATGTGAAGCCCCTGCACTATCAGGAAGGTTAGCTAAATGGCAAGTCCTGCTTTTTTTTGAATATGACATTGTCTATGTCAGTCAAAAGGCAATCAAGGGTAATAGATAGCTGACTTTTTGGCAAGTCAACTGGCAGATGACTATGAACCCTTAAATTTTGACTTTTCGGATAAAGATCTAATGTGCATTTCTAAAGATGAAGATGACTCCAACCAAGATCAATCCATAAGATGTATTTTAATGGAGCATCAAATGCTCTAGGACATCGAATTAGGGCAATATTGATGTTACTCGATGGGCGTTATTATCCATTCATAGCAAGGCTAAATTTCAACTGCATGAATAATATCACAAAAATGAAGCTTGTGTCATAAGGCTTCAAGCAGCCATTAAGAGGAATGTCGAAATATTACAGGTGTTTGGTGATTTAGCCCTAATCATCTACCAATTAAAAGGGGAATGGCAAACTCATGATGCCAAGTTGATGCAGTATGGGAAGCTGATAGCAGAGCTTAAGAAAGAATTTGATGATATTAGTTTTTGACACTTACCGCTAGAAGAAAACCAAATAACTGATGCTTTAGCTGGTTTGCTATCCATGTTTAAAGTCAACCAAGAGTCGAATGTTGCTTCCATCCAGATGAGCATCTATACAACCCCGATTCATTATCATAGCGTTGAAAAAGAGAAGGATGGCCTACCTTTGTTACATTGAGGATCAGCGATATCCCAAACATGCAACCGAGATGATAAAAAGACTATTAGAAGGCTGGCCATAGGATTTGTTCTTGATGGAAAATCTTATACAAAAGGAGTCATGATCAAGTATTGCTCAGATGCGTTGACACTCCTGAACCCAGAAGAATCTTAGAAGAAGTTCATGAAGGGATTTATGGCACACATGCTAATAGATATCGGATGGCCAAGCAAATCATGAGAGTGGGTTATTACTAGTTGACCCTCGAGAGAGACTGCATCAATTACACCCAAAAATTCCATAAGTGTCAAATCTATGCAAACATGACCAATGTCCTTCAAGCACCACTTTATGTCATGACGGCCCCGTGGCCCTTCTCCTTGTGAGCCATAGATGTGATTGGGCTGATCACCCCTAAAGCTTCCAATGGGCATCATTTTATCTTGGTAACAATTGACTATTTGACCAAATAGGTAGAGGTTGCCTCACATGCTAATGTC
The DNA here is from genome assembly GCA_038382065.1 of Adansonia grandidieri. Lineage (NCBI taxonomy): Eukaryota > Viridiplantae > Streptophyta > Magnoliopsida > Malvales > Malvaceae > Adansonia > Adansonia grandidieri. The sequence continues at coordinate 24,634 of JBBYHK010323434.1, read as the reverse complement.
AGTAGATCAACTATCTGCAAGTTTGTCAAGCGGGACATCATCTGCAAATATGGCCTCTTGAACCGAATCATCATAGATAATGCAAGCAACTTAAACAATGAAACGATGCAAGCGGTCTACTTACAGTTCAAGATCCAGCATCATAATTCTGTCCCTTATTGCCCAAAGATGAATAGGTGAGGCAGCCAACAAAAACATCAAAAGAATAGTTGAAAAAATGGCCTAGACTTACAAAGACTGGCATGAGAAGCTATTCTTTGCACTTTATGCCTATCAGATCTCAGCTCATACTTCCATGGGTACTACCCTATTCTCCCTTGTCTATGGGATGGAAGCTGTATTGCCTATCGAAGTAGAGATCCCTTCTCTCAAAGTATTGATAAAAACCAAACTTGAAGAGGCTGAATAGGTCAAGAATAGATACGACTAGCTCAACCTTATCAAAGATGCATGATCCAAGCCCACAACAAAAAGATGCACCCATATAATTTCACCTAGGTGAATTGGTATTAAAGAAAATCCTCCCAATTCACAAAGATACACCGGGCATGTGGACCCCTAATTAGGAAGGACCGTATGTCATGAACCAAGCCTTCTCCGAAGGGGCCCTAATCTTGTCAGAAATGGATGGCAATGCCTTGCCCAAACTAGTCAACTCAGATTTCGTCAAGAAATATTACACGTAGAGGGCAAAAACTTGAAAAGGCATCTTTAAAAAAAAAGAAAACAAAAAGAACAAACAACAAAAAAGAGCCAAAAAAAACAAAAAAACAAAAAACAAAAGGGGGTCTAGATGAAAATCCAAAAAAGGCATTTGGGCAGCCAACTCGACTACAGTTGAAAACTCGCAAGGGCGACTTGAGAAGATCAATTTTGATGGGGCATAAACTGAGAACACGTACAGGATAATACGAAGCAATCCTAGGGATCTTCCAAAGATCAGCTCATATTAATCACATTTATTGTTCGAGAAAGATCTTGAAAAGTACCTAAAAAACATCCATGTCATGATTGTCAGAGGCATCTTTCACCCAAAAGATCATTCTTCTGGCTACCCTATCACTTGTTTGTCAAAAGATATATCGAGTTATGTCTCTTTGTTGTCATGAATAAATATTGCCTTGTTTCTTTTAACCTCTGTACAATTCACATTGCACATGCCATTTAGTTGATAATGTTTGATAATTGACTGAAATATGCATCAGGACATCTTGATATTACATCAAAAGGAAAAGAAAAGCACAAGGAACTTAGCTCATGCCCTGATCGTCAAGATTATGAACTTCTCGCATCAAAATACCTGCTCAGCATAAGCATACGCCAAACTATTTCTTGCTTTCACAAGCCATGTCTTAAGAAAAACCATTTTAAGCTAACCAAAAATTAACCCATGCGTTTTATCAGAATCCTATCAAAACTACAGACATTAACCCAATTAGTTAAATAGTCTCCAAATTGTTGACAATGCCTTTTAGTTGTTAGAAAAATGATTGAGCCTTTCGAATTAGGAAATGCAATAATTAAAATTTTTTAGAGTAGATTTTTGTCGTATCCCCAGTGGAGCCGGGACAACCTACGAACCCTAGTGAAATCAGGAAAATTCCAATCCTTGGTTAAACCAGGATGGATCACTATCCCTATGAGAGTCTGAATGATATACAAGAAAAACTATGGCTATCTCCCGTATTAGACTTCATATTGTGCAATCATGATAGCATTCCACATCATGCATTCACATTACCATCATACATCACAATTTTTACAATGTTACTTCAAGCTAGGTTTACCAAACCTCCAAGGATTCCCTCGTAAGAACTTAAAGCTTCGTAAACCAAGCATTATTCAGGAGGCACCTATCAAGAAACCTTCTTAAGCCCACAAGTCAGTGGCACCCCTTTGAAGCCCACAAGTCAATGGCATCTTTTCAAAGCCCACAAGTCAGTAGCACCCTTTTTAAAGCCCATAAGTCAGTGGCATCTCTTTAAAGCCCATAAGTTAGTGACAACCTTTTAAAAGCCACAAGTCAGTGGCATCCCTTTAAAGCCCACAAGTCAGTGGAACCCTTTTCAATGCTCATAAGTTGGTGGCACCCTTTTCAAAGTCCATAAGTTAATGGTACCTTTCCAAAAGCCCGTAAGTTAGTGGCACCCTTTTTAAAGCCCACAAGTTAGTGGCACCCTATTTAAAGCCCATAAGTCAATGTTACCCTTTTCAAAGCCCACAAGTTAGTGGTATCTTTCCAAATGCCCATAAGTCATGGCACCTTTCCAAAAGCCTACAAGTCAATGGCACCCGTTTCAAAGCCTAGAAGTCAGTGGCACCTTTTCAAAGCCCATAAGTCAGTGGCACCATTTTCAAAGCCCACATGTTAGTGGCACCCTTTTCAAAGCCCATAAGTCAGTGGCATTTTTTTAAAGCCCACAAGTCAGTGGCACCCTTTTCAAAGACCATAAGTCAGTGGCACCTTTTTAAAGCCCGCACAAGCTAGTGACACTAAGTTTGAGTCAAACTAACACAAGCTAGTGGCACCCAAGTCTAAGTCAAAGCCTGCAAAGTTGGCAGCGCTCGAGTCAAAGCCCACACAAGCTGATGGCACCAAGTCTAAGTGAAAGCCCACACAAGCTGGTGGTGCCAAGTCCGAGTCAAAGCCCAATTCTTTGTGATGATTATTTGCATTCATGTTTTCCAATCATTTTCAAATAAAATTAAACGTAATGTTCCACATGGATATCTCTTCAGTGCCCAAAGTGGAACATTCCATTTTCAAAGTAAAATCTAGAGGTCATTTTTATTAAGAATTTCTATATTCCCCATCTTTTTATGGCATATATGAGATTAAATCTTTTCATCAAAACCTGGATTTGTATTTTTATAAGTTATATCAAAATAACTTAAAGGGGTTATATCAAAATAAGGATGAGTTAAGATCAAAAGAATCCAAATTAAGATAAGACATAGCTAATAAGATACTGATTTCAAGCATCGCGAAGAGGTTTATACCTCATCGTGCATAGTGAACTCCTAAACCCACACGATGAATCTTTGTACTACGTAGACCACAGGATTAATGTTTTGAGTTTCATAACTCAAAGCATAGGTTTTAATAGGAATCTGATCATGCCTAGCCCAAAATAATCGGTGGTGACTCCATGCATTAGCCATTTCATGATGGTCATCTGAGACAGCAAGATGAGCGATTTATCTTATGGTCCCCTTCACTGTATCACAAGTTAAGAATCCATGCGTTCTTGTTCTCATCATATCATGAAAGAAAAGCCTTGATCAAGAAGACATTTCTAAGTCATAAAAATATTTTAAGTTGTACGCATCGATAGATCCGGAAAGATCCACCCTAAGGTACATTGCGACAAACCTAAAGCATCAATATCATGCCCAACCATAAAAAATAGAGATTATTATGAGAATCTAGGTTTGTCCCTTTTTACAAGCGAACTTTGATTCTAAAAAAAATAATGGAAAAAAAGGCTTTTCCTGCTAAACGAACGCATCAATTTCTTGTCTCCCAATATGGAGAATGTATTTATAGCCCCCAATCACAAAAACAATGAAGATTGTTATGAGAATCCAAGTTTGTCCCACTTGATGGATAAACATTAATTTTAAGGAAAATAACCAAAGGGAAAGCCTTTCCTGCTAATCAAAAGCATAAATATCATGTACCCCAATGAGGTGAATGTGTTTATAGTGCCCAATCACAAAAGAATAGAGATTATTATGAGAAGCCAAGTTTGTCCTATTTAACAGATAAACTTTGATTCTAAGTAAAATGGCGAAAAGCAAAGCTTTTCCTTCCAAACTAAAGTATCAATTTCATGTACCCCAATATGGAGAATGTGTTTATAGTGCCCAATCATAAAATAAAACAAGATTATTACGAGAATCCAATTTTGTCCCATTTGGCAGATAAGCTCCGATATTGTGTATTCCAAGGAAAAGAATGTCTTTATTGTGCATAATTGCCAAAAGCATGAGATTATTACGAGAATCCAAGTTTATCCCATTTGACATATGAACTTTAATTGTAGGGAAAATGGTGGAAATAAAAGCTTTTACTAACAAACCAAAGCATCAATATCATGTATCCCAATGAAGAGAATGTGTTATAATGCCTAATTATAAAAAATGGTGATTATTATGAGAATCCAAGTTTATCTTATTTGACAAATAAACATTGATTCTATGGAAGAGGTGGAAAGAAAAACTTTTCTTGCCAAACCAAAGCATCAATTTCATGTCTTACAATATGGAGAATGTGTTACATAGCCCCCAATTAGAGAAAGAATGTAGATTATTACAAGAATCCATGTTTGTCCAATTTGACAGATAAACTTTGATTCTAAGGAAAATGTGCTTATAGTGCCTAATCATAAAAAAAATAGAGATTATTACGAGAATCCAAGTTTGTCCCCTTTGACAAACGAACATTGATTCTAAGAGAAATAATGGAAAGAAAAAATTTTCCTTCCAAACCAAAGCATCAATTTCATGTATCCGAATGTGGAGAATGTGCTTATAGTGCCACATTACAAAAGCAATGAGATTATTACGAGAACCCAAGTTTGTCCCATCTGACGGATAAACTCTGATTATGAGGAAAATGGTGGAAAGAAAAACTTTTCTTGCCAAAGCAAAGCATCAAAATCATGTATTCTAAGGAGAAGAATGTCTTTATTGTGCCCAATTGCCAAAAGGATAAAGATTATTGTGAGAGTCCAAGTTTGTCCCATTTGACAAATAAAATTTGATTCTAAAGAAAATGGTCAAAAGGAAAGCTTTTCCTGCCAAACAAAAGCATGAATATCATGTAACCCAATAAGGAGAATGTGTTTATGGTGCCTAATCATAAAAATAATGGGAATTATTATGAGAATCTAGGTTTGTCCCATTTGATAAACAAACTTTAATTCTAAGGAAAATGGTGGAAAAAAAAGCTTTTCCTTCTAAATCAAAGCATCAATTTCATGTATCCCAATGTGAAAAATGTCTTTATAGCACCCAATCACAAAAACAATCGAGATTATTTCGAGAATCCATGTTTACCCTATTAATGGGTAAACTCTGCTTCTAAGGAAAATGGTGTAAATAAAAACTTTTCCTGCCAAAGCAACGCATCAATATCATGTATTCTAGGGAGAAAAATGTCCTTATTGTTCCCAATCACCAAAAGGATGGAGACTATCACGAAAATCCAAGTATGTCCTATTTGATGGAAAACTTTGATTCTAGGGAAAATGGTAGAAAGAAAAGCGTTTCCTAACAACCCAAAGCATCAATGTCATGCATCACAATAAAGAGAATGTGTTTATAGTGCCCAACCATAAAAAGAATGGAGATTATTATGATAATCCTAGTTTATCTTTTTTTACGGGCAAACTTTGATTCTTGGGAAAACGATGGCAAGAAAGGCTTTTCCTGCCAAACCAAAGCATCAGTTTCATGTATCCTAATGCAAAAAATGTGTTTGTAGCACCCAATCATAAAAGGAATCAAGATTCTTACGAGAATCTAATTTTGTCCCATTTGACTGATAAGCTTTGATTGTATTCCAAGGAGAATGTCTCTATTGTGCCCAATTGCCAAAAGGATGGAGATTATTATGAGAATCCAAGTTTGTCCCATTTGACATATGAACTTTGATTGTTGGGAAAATGGTGGAAAGAAAAGCTTTTACTAACAAACCAAAGCATCAATATCATGTATCCTAATGAGGAGAATGTGCTTATAATGCCCAATCACAAAAGAATGGTGATTATTATGGGAATCCAAGTTTGTCCTATTTGACAAACAAACTTTAATTCTATGAAAAAAGTGGAAAGAAAAACTTTTCTTGCCAAACCAACATCAATTTCATGTCTCCTAATCTGGAGAATATGTATATAGCGCCCAATCAGAAAAAGAATAGAGATTATTAGAAAAATCCATGTTTATCCAATTTCACGAATGAACTTAAATTCTAAGGAAAATGGTTGAAGAAAAAGCTTTTCCTATGAAATAAAAGCATCAATATCATATATCTCAATGAGAAGAATGTGCTTATAATGACCAATCACAAAAAAATAGATTATTGCGAGAATCCAAGTTTGTCCCTTTTAATGGACGAACGTTAATTCTAAGAGAAGTGGCCAAAAAAAATTTTTTTCTTCTAAACCAAAGCATCAATTTTATGTATCCCAATGTGGAGAATTTGTTTATAGCGCCAAATCACAAAAGGAATCGAGATTATTACAAGGATTGAAGTTTGTCCCATTTGACGGATAGATTCTAATTCTAAGGAAAATGGTGGAAAGAAAAGCTTTTCCTGCTAAAGTAAAGCATCAATATCATGTATTCTAAGGAAGAGAATATGTTTATCGTACCCAATCACCAAAATGATAGAGATTATTACAAGAGTCCATGTTTGTCCCATTTGATAGATAAACTTTGATTCTAAAAAAATGGTTGAAAAGAAAGCTTTTCCTGCCAAATAAAAGCATGAATATCGTGTATCTCAATGAGGAGAATATGTTTATAGTGCCTAATCACAAAATGAATGGGAATTATTATCAGAATCTAGGTTTGTCCTATTTGACAGACAAACTTTGATTCTAAGGAAAATGGTGGAAAGAAAAGCTTTTCCTTCCAAACCAAAGCATCAATTTCATGTATCCTAAAGTGGAGAATGTGTTTATAGCACTAAATCACAAAAAGAATCGAGATTATTATGAGAACCAAAGTCTGCCCTATTTGTCGAATAAACTCTAATTCTAAGGAAAATAGTGGAAAGAAAAGCTTTTCTTGCCAAAGCAAAGCATCAATATCATGTAATCTAAGGAGGAGAATGTTTTTATCATGCCTAATTGCCAAAAGCATAAAGATTATTATAAGAGTCTAAGTTTATCCCATTTAATAGATAAGCTTTGATTCTAAAGATATGGTCAAAAAGAAAGCTTTTTTTGCCAAACAAAAGTATGAATATCATGTATCTGAATGAGGAGAATGTGTTTATGGTGCTTAATCACAAAATGAATGGGAATTATTATGAGAATCTAGGTTTATCCCATTTGATGGACAAACTTTGATTATAAGGAAAATGGATAAAAGAAAAGCTTTTCCTTCCAAATCAAGGCATCTATTTCATGTATCTCGATGTGAAGAATGTCTTTATAGCACCGAATCACAAAAATAATCGAGATTATTATCAGAATCCATGTTTACCTCATTTGATAGGCAAACTCTACTTTTAAGGAAAATGGTGGAAAGAAAAGCTTTTCCTGCTAAAGCAATGCATCGATATCATGTATTTCAAGAAGGAAAATGTCTCTATTATGCCCAATCACCAAAAGGATAGAGATTATCATAAGAATCCAAGCATGTCCTATTTGACGGATGAACTTTGATTCTAGGGAAAATGGTAGAAAGAAAAGCTTTTCTTTACAACCCAAAGCATCAATATTGTGCATCACGATTGGGAGAATGTGTTTATAGTGCCTAACCACAAAAAGCATGAAGATTATTATGAGAATCCAAGTTTGTCCATTTTTACCGGTGAACTTTGATTTTAAGGAAAATAATGGAAAGAAAAGCTTTTCCTACCAAACTAAAGCATCAATTTTTTGTCTGCCAATATGGAGAATGTTTTTATAGCACCCAGTTACAAAAATGATGAAGATTGTTATGAGAATCCAAGTTTGTCCCACTTGATGGATGAACATTGATTCTAAGGAAAATGATCGAAAGTAAGGCCTTTCCTACTAAACAAACGCATCAATATCGTGTATCATAACAAAGAGAAACTATTTCTAGTGCCCAATCAGAAAAGAATGGAGATTATTATGAGAAACCAAGTTTGTCCCATTTAACAGACAAACTTTGATTTTAAAGAAAATGGCAAAAAGAGAAGCTTTTCCTTCCAAACCAAAGCATCAATTTCATGTATCCCAATATGGCGAATGTGTTTATATCCCCCAATCAGAGAAAGAATGGAGATTATTACAAGAATTTGAGTTTGTCCAATTTGATGAATGAACTTTGATTCTACAAAAAATGATGGAAAGGAAGGCTTTTCCTGCCAAACAAAAGCATCAATATCGTATATCCAAGTAGGGAGAATGTGTTTATAGTGCCTAATCACAAAAAAATAAAGATTATTACAAGAATCCAAGTTTTCCCGATTTGATGGATGAACATTGATTCTAAGAAAAATGGTCAAAAGAAAAGTTTCCTTCCAAACTAAAGCATCAATTTCATGTATCAGATTGTAGAGAATGTGTTTATAGTACCCAATCACAAAATGAATCGAGATTATTATGAGAATCCAAGTTTGTACAATTTGACGGGTAACTCTGATTCTAAGGAAATTGGTGGAAAGAAAACCCTTTCCTACCAAAACAAAGCATCAATATCATGTATTCCAAGGAAGAGATTGTCTTTATTGTGCCTAAGCACCAGAAAGGTGGAGATTATTGTGTGAATCCAAGTTTGTCCCCTTTCATGGATGAACTTTGATTCTATGGAAAATGGTGAAAAGAAAAACTTTTCCTATTAAACTAAAGCATAAATATCATGCATCCTAAGGAGGAAAAGGTGTTTATAGTGCCTAATCACCAAAATAATGGAGGTTATTATAAGAATCCAAGTTTGCACTTTGACGGATAAACTTTGACTCTAAAGAAAATGGTGGACGTAAAAGCTTCTCCTTATAAAGCACAGCATCAATTTCACGTATCAGATTGTGCAGAATGTTTTTGTAGTGCCCAATCATAAAAAGAATCGAGATTATTATGAGAATCCAAGTTTGTATCATTTAACAGATAAACTCAGATTACAAGGAAAATGGTGGAAAGAAGAGCCTTTCCTGCCAAAGCAAAGCATCAATATCATGTGTTCCAAGGAGGAGAATGTCTCTATTGTGCCCAAGCACCAAAAAAATGGAGATTATTACGAGAATCCAAGTTTATCCCATTTCACAAATGAATTTTGATTCTAAGGAAAATAGTGGGAAAAAAGCTTTTCCTGCCAAACCAAAGGATCAAAATCGTGTATCCCAATAAGGAGAAGGTGTTTATAATGCCCAATCACCAAAAGATTTATGATTATTACGAGAATCAAAGTTTATCCTATTTGATGAATGAACTTTGATTCTAAGGCAAATGGTGGAAAGAATAAGTTTTTCTACCAAACAAAAGCAACAATATCATGTATCCCAAGGAGGAGAATGTGTTTATAGTAGCCAATCACCAGAAAATGGAGATTATTATGAAAATCCAAGTTTGTCTTAATTAACGGATAAACTTTGATTGTAAGGAAAATGATGAAAAAAAAAGCTATTCCTAATAAACAAAAGAATCAATATTGTGTATCCTAATGAGGAGAATGTGTTTTACAGTGCCTAATCACCAAAATAATGGAGATTATTATGAGAATCTAGGTTTGTCCTATTTGAAAGAAGAACTTTGATTCTACAAAAAATGGTGGAAAAAAAAGCTTTTCCTACCTAACCATATTATCAATATCATGTATCCCAATGCGGGGAATATGTTTATAGTGCCGAATCATAAAAAGAATAGAAATTTTTGCGAGGATCCAAGTTTGTCCCATTTACCAGACGAACTTGGATTTTAAGGAAAATAGTGAAATGAAAAACTTTTCTTCCCAAACCAAATCATAAAAATTGCTTATCCTAGTAAAGAGAATGTTTATTTAGTGCCCAAACACAAATTGAACAAAGATTATTATGAGAATCCAAGCTTGTCCTATGTGATGGATGAAATTTTATTTTGAGAAAAATGGTGGAAAGAAAAGCTTTTCTTACCAAACCAAAGCATCAATATCAAGCATCCCAATAAGGAGAATGTGTTTATTACACCCAATCACCAATAGAATCAAGATTATTATGAGAATTCAAGTTTATCCCATTTGACGGATGAATGTTGATTCTAAGGAAAATGATGGAAAGAAAAGCAATTCTTGCCAAGCAAAGGCATCAATATCATTATCCTAATGAAGAGAATGTGTTTATAGTCCCAATCATAAAAAGAATGGAGATTATTGCAAGAATCCAAGTTTGTCCTATTTGATAGACAAACTTTGATTCTAAGGAAAATGGTGGAAAAAAATCTTCTCCCACCAAATGAAAGCATCAATTTCATGTACCCTAACATGGAGAATGTGTTTAAAATGAATGGAGATTATTATGGGAATCCAAGTTTGTCCCATTTGATGCATGGACTTTGATTCTAAAGAAAGTGGTGGAAATAAAAGCTTTTCCTACAAAACTTGTCAATATTGTATATCCCAATGAGAAGAATGTGTTTATAGTTCACAACCACCAAAAGAGTGAAGATTATTACGAGAATCAAAGTTTATCCCATTTAGCGTATGACTTTGGTTCTAGGAAAAATGGTGGAAGCAAAAGCTTTTCCTATGAAATAAAAAAATCAATGTTGTGCATCCCAATGAGGAAAATGTGTTTATAATGCCCAATTAGTGAAAGAACAGAGCTTATTGCAAAAATCCAAGTCTGTCCTACTTGATAGATAAACTTTAATTCTAAGAAAAATAGAGGTAAGAAATGCTTTTCCCGCCAAACCAAAGCATCAATTTAATATATCTTAATGTCGAGAATGTGTTTAAAATGCCCAATCACAAAGAGAATGGAGATTATTACAAAAATCCATGTTGTCCCATTTGATGGATAAACTTTGATCCTAAGGAAAATAGTGTAAAGAAATGCTTTTCCTGCCAAACGAAAGCATCAATGTCATTTATCCCAATGAAAAGAATTTGTTTATAGCGCCTAATCAACCAAAGAACGAGATTATTACAAGAATCTAAGTTTATCCCATTTGATGAAGGAGTTTTAATTCTAAGCAAAATGGTGGAATGAAAAACTTTTCCTACCAAACCAAAACATCAATATCGTGTATCCAAATAAGGAGAATGTGTTTATAGTGCCTAATCACTAAAAGAGTTTGACAGATGAGCTTTAATTCTAAGGAAAATGGTGGAAAAAAAGCTTTTCCTGCCAACAAAGCATCAATATCATGTATCCCAATGAGGAGAATATGTTTATACTGCCCAATCACCAAAAGAATGTAGATTATTGCAAGAATCCAAGTTTGCCCCATTTGGCAAATAAAACTTGATTCTATAAAAAAGAGTAAAAGAAAATGTTTTTGCAACCAAATAAAAGCATCAATATCATGTATTCGAATGAGGAGAATGTGTTTATAGTGCTCAATCACTAAAAAAATACAGCTTATTACTAGAATCCAAGTTTATTCCATTTGATGAAGGAGCCTTTATTCTAAAGAAATGGTGGAAAGAAAGCTTTTCCTACTAAGGCAAAGCATCCATATCATGTATCTAAATGATGAGAATGTATTTATAGTGCCAAATTACCAAAAAAATGAAAATTATCACTAAAATCCATGTTTATACCATTTAAGGGATGAACATTGAATCTAAAGAAAATGGTTGAAACAAAAGCTTTTCTGACCAAACAAAAACATCAATATCATGTATCCCAAATAAGAAAATGTGTCTATAGTGCATAATCACCAAAAGAATGGAAATTATTACAAGAATCCAACTTTGTAACATTTAAGGGATAAACTTTGGTTCTAGGGAAAACGATGGAAAAAAAAGCTATTCCTACCTAACCAAAGCATCAATATCATGCATTTCAAGGAGGAGAATGTCTCTATTGTGCCCAATCACCAAAAGGATGGAGATTATTACGAGAATCCAAGTTTTTCCTAATTTATAGATGAACTTTGATTTCTAAGAAAAATAGTGGAAAGAAAAACTTTTCTTACCAAACCAAAGTATCAATATCGTGTATCCCAATGAGGAAAATGTGTTTATAGTGCCCAATCACCAAAAGATTAAAGAATATTATGAGAATTGAATTTTGTCCTATTTGAGGAACAAACTTTAATTCTAAGGAAAATGGTGGAAAGAATTGCTTTTTCCTACCAAACAAAAGCAACAATGTCATGTATCCTACTAAAGGAATATGTTATAGTGCTCAATCACCATAAGAATAAAGGTTATTACGAGAATGCAAGTTTATCCTATCTGACGAACAAACTTTGATTTTATGGGAAATGATGTAAAGAAAAACTATTCTTGCCAAACAAAGCATAAATATCGTGTATCCCAATAAGAGAAATATGTTCATAGTGCCCAATCACCAAAAGAATGCAGATTATTGTGAGAACCCAAGTTTATTCCATTTGATGAAAGAGCTTGGATTCTAAGGAAATAGTGGAAAGAAAAGCTTTTCCTACTAAGGCAAAGCATCCATATCATGCATCTAAATGAGGAGAATGTGTTTATAGTGCCCAATCACCAAACTAATGAAAATTATTACTAGAATCCATATTTGTACCATTTGACAGATGAACATTGAATCTAAGGAAAATGGTTGAAAGAAAAGCATTTTCGGCCAAACTAAAACATCAATATCATGTATCCCAATAAGGAAAATACGTCTATAGTGCACAGTCACCAATAGAATGGAAATTATTATGGGAATCCAACTTTGTACCATTTAATGGATAAACTTTGATTCTAAAGAAAATGGTGGAAAGAAAAGCTATTCCTACCTAACCAAAGCATCAATATTTTTTCATTCCAAGGAGGAGAATGCCTCTATCGTGCCCAATCACCAAAAGGATAGAGATTATTACGAGAATCCAAGTTTTTCCTAATTTATGGATGAACTTTGATTCTAAGAAAAATAGTGGAAAGAAAAACTTTTCTTGCCAAACCAAAGCATCAAAATCGTGTGTCCTAATGAGGAGAATTTGTTTATAGTGCCCAATCGCCAAAAGAATGGAGATTATTGCAAGAATCAAATTTTGTCCTATTTGAGGAATGAACTTTGATTCTGAGGAAAAAGGTGGAAAGAATCGCTTTTCCTGCCAAAAAAAGAAACAATATCATGTATCCTACTGAAGGAACGTGTTATATTGCTTAATCACCATAAGAATAGAGATTATTATGAGAATACAAGTTTATCCCATTTGATGGGCGAACTTTGATTCTATGGAAAATTATATAAAGAAAAACTATTCCTGCTAAACAAAAGCATAAATATCAAATATCCCAATGAGAGGAATATGTTTATAGTGCCCAACCACCAAAAAAATATAGATTATTGTGAGAATCGAAGTTTTTCCATTGGACAAAGGAGATTGGATTCTAAGGAAATGGTGGAAAAAAAAGCTTTTCCTACTAAGGCAAAACATCCATATCGTGTATCTAAATAAGGAAAATGTGTTTATAGTGCCCAATCACCAAAAAAATAAAAATTATTTCTAGAATCCATGTTTGTACCATTTAACGGATGAACATTGAATCTAAGGAAATGGTTGAAAGAAAAGCATTTTTGGCCAAACTAAAACACCAATATCACGTATCCCAATAAGGAAAATGTGTCTATATTGTGCAATCACCAAAAGATTGGAAATTATTAAGAGAATCCAACTTTGTCCCATTTAACAGATAAACTTTGATTCTAAGGAAAATGGTGGAAAGAAAAGCTATTCCTACCTAACCAAAGCATCAATATCATGCATTCCAAGAAAGAGAATTCCTCTATTGTGCCCAATCACCAAAAGGATGGAGATTACTACAAGAATCCAAGTTTTTCCCAATTTATGGATGAATTTTGATTCTAAGAAAAATGGTGGAAAGAAAAACTTTTCTTGCAAAACCAAAGCATCATTATCATGTATCCCAATAAGGAGAATGTGTTTATAGTGTCCAATCACCAAAAGGATGGAGATTATTACAAGAATCCAATTTTATCCTATTTGAGGAATGAACTTTGATTCTAAGGAAAAAGGTGAAAAGAATCACTTTTCCTACCAAATAAAAGCAACAATATCATGTATCCCACTGAAGGGAATATGTTATAGTGATCAATCACCAAAAGAATGGAGATTATGAGAAGAACTAAGTTTATCCTATTTGATAAACAAATTTTGATTCTAAGGAAAATGATGGAAAGAAAAGCTATTCTTGCCAAACAAAAGCATAAATATTGTGTATCCCAATGAGGGGGATATGTTTATAGTGTCCAATCACCAAAAGAATGGAAATTATTACAAGAATTCAGATTTGTCCCATTTGAAGAATGAACTTTGATTTTAAGGAAAATGGTGGAAAAAAAAGCTTTTTCTGCCATACAATATTATCAATATCATGTATCCCAATATGGAGAATGTGTTTATAGTACCCAATCACCAAAAAAAATGAAGATTATTATGAGAATCCAAGTTTTTCCTATTTAACATATGGATATTGATTCTAAGGAAAATGGCGAAAAGAAAAGCTTTTCCTACCAAGTTGAAGCATCAATATCGTGTATCCCATTAAAGAGAATGTGTTTATAGTGCCCAATCATAAAAAGAATGTAAATTATTACGAGAATCCATGTTTGTCTCATTTGATGGATGAACTTGGATTAAAGGAAAATAATGGAAAGAAAAGCTTTTCTTGCCAAACCAAAGCATCAAAACCATGTATCCTAGTGTGGAGAATGTGTATAAAGTGACAAATCACAAAATGATATAGACTACTATAAGAATTCAAGCTTGTCCTATTTAACGTATGAAATTTTATTTTGAGGAAAATGGTGAAAAGAAGCTTTTCTTACCAAACAGCAGCATCAACATCATGCATCCCAATGAGGAAAATGTGTTTATTGCACTCAATCTCCAACATAATGGAGATTTTTACAAGAATCAAAGTTTGCCCTATTTGCTAGATGAACTTCTATTATAAGGAAAATGGTGGAATGAAAAACGATTCCTACCAAACAAAAGCATCAAAATCGTGTATCCCGATGAGGAGAATGTGTTTGTAGTGCCTAATCATAAAAAAAATAGAGATTATTACAAGAATCCAAGTTTGTCCCATTTGGAAAATGGTGGAAAGAAAACCTTTTCTGGACAAATCAAAGCATTAATTTTATGTATCCCAACGTAGAGAATGTGTTTAATGCACCCAATCACAAAAAGAATGGAGATTGTTATGAGAATCCAAGTTTGTTCCAATTGATGAACAAACTTTGATTCTAAGGAAAATAATGGGAAGAAAAGCTTTTCCTACCAAAACATAACATCAATATCATGTATCCCAAAGAGGAGAATGTGCTTATAATGCCTAATCACCAAAAGAATGGAGATTATTATGAGAATCCAAGTTCATCCTATTTGACAAACAAGCTTTGATTCTAAGGAAAATGATGGAAAGAAAAGCTTTTCCTGTCAAACAAAATATCAATATCGTGTATCCCAACGAAGAGTATATGTTTATATTCCCCAATCACTAAATGAATATTATAGGAATTCTAGTTTGCCCTATTTGATGGATGAACTTTGATTTCAGGGAAAATGGTGAAAAGAAAAGCTTTTTCTGCCAAACCCAAGTATTAATTTCATGTATCCAAATATGCAAAATGTGATTATAGCATACAATCACAAAAAGAATGGAGATTATTATAGGAATCCAAGTTTATCCCATTCGATGGGCCAACTTTGATTCTAAGGAAATAGTAGAAAAAAAGCTTTTCTTGCTAAACCAACACATTAATATCGTGTATCCTAATAAGAAAAACGTGTTTATCATGCTCAATCACCAAAAGAATAGAGATTATTATGAGAATCTAAGGTTGTCCCATTTGACAGAAGAACTTCGATTCTAAGGAAAATAATGGAAGAAAAGCTATTCCTACCAAACAAAAGCATCAATATCATGTATCCTATTAACAAGAATGTGTTTGTAGTGCCCTATCACCAAAAGAATGAAGATTATTATGAGACTATGAGTTTTTCCCATTTGAAGGACAAACTTTGATTCTAAAGAAAATGGTGGAAAGAAAAGCTTTTTCTGCTAAACCAAATTATCAATATCATGTATCCCAATGAAGAAAATGTGTTTATATTGCCAAATCACCAAAATAATGAAGATTATAATGAGAATCCAAGTTTATCTTATTTGGCAGTTGCATACAATTCTAAGGAAAATGGCAGAAAGAAAAGCTTTTCTTGCCCAGCCAATGCATCAAAATCATGTTCCCCATGAGAATGTCTTTATAGTGCCCAATCACCAAAACAATAGAGATTATTACAAGAATCCAAGTTTGTCCTATTTGGTAGGTGAACTTGATTCTAAGGAAAATGGCTAAAAGAAAAGCTTTTCTTGCCAAACCAAAGTATCAATTTCATCTATCCTAATGAGAGGAATGTGTTTATAGCACCCAATCACAAAAAGAATGGAGATTATTATGTGAATCAAGGCTTGTCCAATTTCATGGGTAAACTTTGATTCTAAGGAAAATAGTGGAAAGAAAAGCTTTTCCTGCCAAACCAAATTATCAATATCATCTATCCCAATATAAAAAATAAGTTTATAGTGCCCAATCACCAAAAAATGGATATTATTACAAGAATCCAAGTTTGTCCTATTTGACAGAAAGATCTTGATTCTAAGGGAAAACGTGGAAATATGTATATACTGCCCAATCATAACAAGAGTAAAGATTATTACAAGAATTCAAGTTTATCTCATTTGATGAAAGAAATACATTTTGAGGAAAATAGTGGAATGAAAAGCTTTTCTTACCAAACTAAAGAATAAATATAGTGCATCCTAATGATGTGAATGTGTTTATGACACCCAATCACAAAAGGAATGAAGATTATTATGAGAATCCAAGTTTATCCCATTTGACAGATGAACTTTAATTCTAGGGAAAATGGTGGAACAAAAAATGTTTCTTGCTAAACCAAAGCATTAAAACTGTGTATCCTAATTAGGAGAATGTGTTTATAGTATCTAACCACAAAAAAAGTTTAAATTATTGTGAGAATCCAATTTTGTACCATTTAATGCATGAACATTGATTCCAAAGAAAATGGTGAAAAGTAAAGCTTTCCATATCAAGCCAAAGCGTAAATATCGTGTATCCCAATGAGGAAGATGTGTTTGTAGTGCCCAATCACCTAAAGAATGGATATTATTACAAGAATCCAAGTTTATCCTATTTGATAGATGGATATTGATTTTAAGGAAAATGGTGTAAAGAAAGCTTTTCTTGCCAAGCTAAAGCATCAAAATCATGTATCCAATAAGTAGAATGTCTTTAGAGTGCCCAACCACCAAAAGAATAGAGATAATTACGAGAATCCAAGTTTACCCTATTTGATAGATGAACTTTGATTCTAAGGAAAATGGTGGAAACAAAAGCTTTTCCTGGCGAACCAAAACATCAATTTTGTGTATCCCAATGAGGAAAATGTGCTCATAGTAGCCAATCACAAAAAAAATAGTGATTATTATGACAATCAAAGTTTGTCCTATTTGACAGACGAACTTTGATTCTGAGGAAAATGGCAGAAAGAAAAGCTTTTCCTACCAAACAAAAGCATCAGTATTGTGTATCATAATGAGGAGAATATGTTTATAATGCCCAATCACCAAAGAATAGAGATTATTACAAGAACCTAAGTTTGTCCCATCTACGAATAAAGTTTAATTCTAAGGAAAATGGTGGAAATAAAGCTTTTCCTTCCTAACGAAAGCAACATTATCATGCATCCTAATGCAAGGAATGTGTTTATAGTGTCCAATCTCCAAAAGAATGGAGATTATTACAAGAATTCAATTTTGTCCCATTCGATGGATGAACTTTGATTTTTAGGAAAATGATGGAAGAAAAGCTATTCCTGCCAAATGAAAGCATCAGTATCCTCTATCTAATGAGGAGAATGCCTTTATAGTGCCCAATCATCAAAAGATTGAAGATTATTACAAGAATCCAAGTTTATCCTATTTAATAGACAAATTTTGATTTAAGGAAAATGATGGAAAAAAAAGCTTTTCCTGCCAAACCAAATTATCAATGTCATTTATCCTAATGAGGAGAATATGTTTATAGTGTCGAATCACTAAAAGAATGAAGATTATTATGAGAATCCAAGTTTGTTCTATTTAACAGATGGATATTGATTCTGAGGACAATGGTGGAAAGAAAAACTTTTCTTGCTAAGCCAAATCATCAATATCTTGTATCCCATTAGTGAGAATGTGTTTATAGTACCCAATTATAAAAGGAATGGAGATTGTTACGAGAATCCAAGTTTGTCCTATTTAACAGACAAACTTGGATTCTAATAAAAGTGCTAGAATAAAAAGCTTTTCTTGCCAAAGCAAAGCATCATAACCATGTATACCAGTCAGAAGAATGTGTATATAGTGCTCAATCACAAAATGAATGGAGATTATTATGAGAATCCAACCTAGTCTTTTTTGACGAATGAATTTTTTTAGGAAAATGGTGGAAAGAAAAGCTTTGTTACTAAACCAAAGCATCAATATCATGCATCCCAATAAGGAGAATGTGCTTATTGAACCCAATCAGGAGCAAAATGTAGATTGTTACAAGAATTCAAGTTTGTGCTATTTGACGAATGGATATTGATTCTAAGGAAAATGGTAGAAAGAAAAGCTTTTCTTGCCAAGCCAAAGCATTGAAAACGTGTATCTACTGAAGAGAATGTCTTTATAGTGCCCAGTCACCAAAAAAATGTAGATTATTATAAGAATCCAAGTTTGTCCAATTTGAAGAACAAACTCTGATTCTAAAGAAAATAGTGGAAAGAAAATGATCAAAAAACCCCAACAATGATGTCCTAAAACCCTTGAATAACAATTTGGATCAAAGACTAGAAACCTAAAAAAAAATAAGAAACAAAAATAGGATTTTTGACTTGACAATTTAAATACAAAATACAAACCAAGAATACCAAGTTAATTTAAAACTTGAGTCAATGCTTTAGTATCAATTGCAAACCAAGAATATTAAAAGTTGAACAGCACAAGATTAAACTAACCGTAATAAGTTCTGCTGGAGTCCAAGAAGAACTTAAAGAAATTTGCCTTACCAAGAGGACTACCTGTATTTATCATCCAAAGAAAAACTAAAAACCAATCTTACAATTGCTATAGATTATTTGTGGCTAAAAGACAATACCCTAAGACATCCTAACAAGTTAAACTCGTATAGGCCTTTAGATGGCCAATTAAAATGTGAAAACAAAGCTCTAAGCCCAATAACTAGTGTCCCAATGCATGGGCCCTTGATATAGATACTTAAAACAATGAAAATAACATGTGACAACATGTGCCACTTACTAAAAGATCTAGCCCATAAGTAAACAAAAGATAAGCATAAATATCAACCTTTGGCCCAATCACTAAATAACTTACTCATAAACTTAAAGCAAGTTAACTAAGCATGGTTGATTGAAGCCTACCCTAAATTCCACATCCATGCTATCTCCATCTTTAGCTTCTTTTATAAATAGCTTTTTAATCGATCCCTACACATCTTTTTGTAGTTGTTTAGCTTGACCTCATGCAAGAGGTCCACTCAGCACGTGGAAGTTTTTTGGAACATCATCTATGTTATCCTTTGGAACATCCTCTACGTTGTCCTTTGGAACATCCTCTACATTGTCTTACATTGGCTAGATCACATCATTCCTACGTTCCTTAAAAGGATTTGTCCTTAGTCAGCACCTGCATTAAAAGCTGAAAGATTATAAACATTAAACATGGAACTCACTTGATACTCACCTGGCAAATCC
The DNA here is from genome assembly GCA_038382065.1 of Adansonia grandidieri. Lineage (NCBI taxonomy): Eukaryota > Viridiplantae > Streptophyta > Magnoliopsida > Malvales > Malvaceae > Adansonia > Adansonia grandidieri. Next base: position 4,973 of record JBBYHK010323434.1, on the reverse strand, counting down.
AATTTGTAAGCATTATCATTACTCTTTTCCAAGACTTGGAAAAGTCCATCTCCATGCAGTTGTAGCTTGGATTTCCTTTGTGTTGGAAATCTTTCTTGCCTCATGTGAACCCACACCTAATCTTTGGTTTCAAAGGTGACAAGCTGACATCCCTTATTACGGTTGCCATGCTTCTTTTCAATGTGTTGCCATGCTTGTTCATGGATCTGTTTCACCAAATTAGCCTTTCTTTTTTCGTCTAGGCTAGCTATCTCATTCATAGATAAAGGCATCAAATCTAATGAAGTTAAAGGATTAAAACTATAAACAATCTCAAAAAGAGAATAACCAATGGAAGAATGCATAAAACAATTATAAGCAAACTCAACAAGAAGAATATAATCTTCCTAAGTTTTTAAATTCTTTTGAATCATAGCAAAGTTCCTAAGGTTTATTTACTACTTCAGTTTACCCATTTAGTTTGGGGATAACAAGTGATGGAAAACAATAACTTAGCTCTTAATTTTTTTCATAACATTCTCTAAAAATAACTAAGGAATTTAACATCTTGATCACTCACAATTGTTCTAGGAATCCCATGTAAATAATAATGCCTTGAAAGAAGAAATCAGCTATGATTATGGCGTCATCAGTTGTATGGCAAGGAATGAAATGAGCCATCTTAGGAAACCTATCAACAACCATAAATATTGAATCTATTCCCCTCTTGGCTCTAGGCAATCCTAAAATAAAGTCCATAGATAAATCTATCCATGGTCCACAGGTACAGGAAGTGGGGTGTATAAACCATGAGGTAATGTCCTGGACTTGGCTTGTCTACATGAAATACAATGAGAACATACCCTTTCAACATCCCTACACTTTTGTGGCTAATAAAATTATTCTTGCAATATGGCCAATGTCTTATGAACCTCAAAATGCCCTATCAATCTGCCACTATAAGACATACACATAATTAATTCTCTCAAAGAATAAGAAGGAGCATAAAATTTATTCTCCCTAAACAAATAACCATCATCCCTATAAAATTTGCTAAAAGCAAAATTTTCACATGCCTCATGTACATTTACAAAATCATGATCTGTTACATCCAATTCTTTGATATACTCAAATCTTAATAACTTTGCATTAAGTGTAGGTATTAGGGCATACCTATGTGACAAAGCATTAGTTACAACATTGTCCTTCCCTTGTTTGCATTAAATGACGTAAGAAAATGTCTCAATGAAGTCTACCTACTTTGCATGGTGGCAATTCAATTTACTTTAACCCTTTCAGTGCTTTAATGGTTCATGATCAGAGTGGATGACAAATTCTTGAGGCCAAAGGTAGTACTGCCACGTCTCTAGAGCCCTCATTAATGCATATGACTCCTTGTCATATTTTGAGTAGTTCAAAGTGGCTCTGCTAAGTGCTATGGAATGTTTTTCTTGCATTAAAAGAACACCAATACCTATCCCTAAAGCATCACATTCAATCTAAAAAATTTTATTAAAATTAGACAATTATAATAAAAAAGTAGAAACAATTTATCTTTTAACAAATTACAGGCTCTTTCTTATTCTTCTCTCCATTTAAAGTTCACATGCTTCTTAATTACTTCTATTAATGGTGAAGCAATGGTGCTAAAGTCCCTCACAAAATGTCAATTGAAGCTGGCTAACTCATGGAAACTCCTTACTTCAGTCATAGATTTTGGTGTCGGCCACTCTTTAATTGCCTTTATCTTCTTTGGATAACTTCGATGCCTCTTGCACTCATAATAAATCCGAGAAAAAAACTTTTTCCACATAAAAGAGCATTTTTTATATTAGCATACAACCCTAAGAACATCTAGCACACATTTCAAATGATTCATATGTTCATCTAAATGCTTGTTGTACACTAGAATGTCATCAAAATATACGATAATGAACTTGCAAATGAATGCATGCAAAATATGATCAATCAATCTCATGAATTTAATAGACATATTAGTAAGACCAAATGGCATAACTAACCACTCATCTAACCCATGTTTAGTCTTAAAGGTAGCTTTTCACTCATCATCAATTTTTATTCTAATTTGATGGTATAAAATTTTTCAAATCAATTTTAAAAAATATATAGGAACCATACAACTTATCTAGCATATCATCTAATCTCAGAATAGGGTGATGATACTTAACAATGATTTTATTGATAGCTCTACAACCCATGCACATCCTCCAAGTTCCATCTTTTTTTGGAACTAATAAGACAGGTGTCACACATGGACTCATGCTTTCTCCTATATGCCCTTTTGCTAACAATTCTTTAACTTGCTTTTGAAGTTCTTTTGTCTTCTTAGGATTGCTCCTATATGCTAGATGATTAGGAATTGTTGACTAGGGATGAAATCAATTTAATGTTCAATTCCATTGATTGGTGGTAATCCCTTTGCAACTTCTTTTGGGAAGACATCTTCATATTCCTATAATAACAAAATCAAAACTACAAAAAAAAAAAGGTTAAGATCATTAGTGTCTAAAAGTATAATCAATGGCTTTTGAGCATAAAAGCACTTTGGCACTCCCTCTCTTTTGCATACAAGCTTTTATTTTTCACTCTTGCTGCTCATTCACTCTAACTTGCTCTTCTAACATTCTCTTTATGCTTTTTCTCTTATTTTTCTTATTTTTCTCATCATTCACACTCTCTTCTTTTTCATTACACATGATACTCACTTTGGTTTCCTTTCTATTTATTTTGATATTCATACACCTATTTGGGTGTCATTGGAACAAGTGTTACACATCGGCCATCTTTCTGAAAAGAGTACCTGTTCTTGAAACCATCATGGATAACATGTTTATCATGTTACCATGGCTTTCTCGACAAGATATGACTTGCATGCATAAGTACAACATCACATAACACCTCATCAAAATATTTCCCTGTTAAAAAGGAAATAGTCACCTGTTTATTCAACTTAACCTCCTTCCATTCATTCAGCCATTGTAGCTTATATGGCAGAAGATATCTAATGTATCATAATCCCAACTTCTCCACTAAGGTAGTAATAGCTATATTGGTATAGCTACCTCCATCAATGATCAAAGTACATACTTTATTGTTAACATGACAATGAGTATGAAAGATGTTCTCACATTCCTCCATCTTCATCCTTCTTCCTTTGAAGATTCAAAACACGTGTAACTACTAAGGCTTCTCCATGGACTATACTCTATGTCACTTTCCTCTTTAGATGAAGAAGAAGAATCCTTCTTACTTTCATCATCGATTGTAATTATACTGTCTGCTCTTATTGCCATAGCTCTCTTGTTAGGACATTAAGAAGCGATATGACTTATGCCCAAACATCTAAAACACTTAGTGTCATGATATATATTGGATTGAAAAGAGTTGGTACCTTTTTTATCACTGATTGCTTTGCCTTTATTTTTATCCTTGTCTTACGTAAACTTGGCAATAGCTTTGTCCTTTTTAGTTTTACTCTAATTTATTTTCTAAGAAGAATTGGAACTCAAGTTGGATGAAGTAGACTATGCACCACTTTGAACTTAAGTTACCTCTCAACTGTCATAGCCATGTGCACCATGTCTTCAAGCTCCACATAATGATGTAACTCAATCACATTTCGCTATCTTTCAATTCAAGACACTCAAGAAACGTGCCATGTTTGCCTTTTAATCTCCTCCCATATTAGCTCTAATAATGGTAATTTCCATTTCCTTGTGGTAGTCCTTTATAATCTTGGAACCTTGAGTAAGGTTTTGAAGCCACTGATGCAAACCTTGGTAATAATGGCTTCACATAAAATGTTTCCTATTACAACTGTCATCTCAACCCAAGTTTCAACAAATCTCTTTAAATTTCTATGACAACTAAGAACAACTTGATCCCACCAAGCAATTGCATAATCTATGAATTCAACTACACCAAGTTTCACCTTTTTTTTTTAAAATAAAAGTGGCATTCAAATGCAAGCTTAACTTTTCGTTTCCCCTCTAGATACAAGTCGGGATCATTTTTACACTGAAATGAAAAACATCCTCATTTTAATGCTACCAATATTTTGGTTTATACCATCATGATTCCTTTGCTCCATTCTAGGTTTATGGTCTTGCCTAGCTCTTCTTTGTGCAAATCTTCTAGCATTGATGTACTTTACCTTACTTCTATCATTTTCTTCATCGACCAGCTCATTTTCGTCCAAAGGGTAAATAGTTAGTCTGTTCCTCCTCCTCTCATTCGGTTGCATCCTTACAATTGCGACTTCTTATCTGTCCATTCTATCTTGAAAATTTCTAAAGACAAGTTGCATTCATTCAAACTATTGTTCCATGGCTCGAAGAGTAAAAGCAAGTTTTGGTTGAGTTTATTGCATTTCACTACTATTACCACCCTATTTGGTTGCTTCCATGTCTTTTCCTACCAAATTCACACTTGCAAGAATCGAAATTGGTTAGGACCACACAAAAATCACTCACTCACGTGTTTATCCTTAATTTAGGTCTTACACTCGTGTTTTCACTTAATTTCACTTTTATCATACTCAATGATCTCACTCTCTCATGCCTTTTACCATTCTAGAATTTTTTTGTTCCTTTAAGAGACTCACAATGAAGCAATCAAAAGTAAAATTCAATTTAAAGCAAATCAAACAAATGATAACACTTAAATTTACATATGAACTAAATAGAAATAAAGAAAGGCTAATAAAAGAAGAATGTGAATCCGTGTTTGTCCAAATCGATGAACGGACATTAACTCTAAAAATGGTAGAATGAGAAGTTTTTCCAATGAAACCAAAGCATGAATATCTTTTATCCTAATAAGGAAAACGTGTTTACGCTGCCTAATCTCAAAAAGAAAGAAGATTTTTATGTGAATCTATTTTTGTCCTTATCGATAAACGAACATTAATTCTAAAAATGGTAGAAAGAGAAGTTTTTCTTATGAAACCAACGCATCAATTCATTTATCCCAAT
>JBBYHK010323215.1:0-25887 GCA_038382065.1 Adansonia grandidieri | reverse complement strand
AGTAAGGCAATAAATGAAATAACATAACATGGATCATTCAATGCAATGATAAAGAAAATGGGTGGACTATTAGAATTATCTCGCTATTGGCATCGATTATCTAGGAATAACCAAATCGACAATTTTTGAGATGCATATGGATTTCTTGATTAAACAAGGTTTGTTTGACATATTCATAGAAGTCCGAGAAGGAGAAAAAAATTAATTATAGTTGAAAGACAAGGTTGGAGTATCCCTTCGAAAAGGTGGGGTTGGAGTATCCCCATGGATGACAAATAATTTTGACAAAAGAGGATTTTTTTTAATCTTAACAATTTTGAAAAGCGGGGTTGAAGTATCCCTTCGAAAGGTTGGGGTTGGAGTATCCTCGTGGATGACAAATCATTTTGACGAAGGAAAGTTTTTCTTGATCTTGATAATTTTAAAGCGCGGGGTTGGAGTATCCCCTCGAAAGGTTGGGGTTGGAGTATCCCATTAGATGACAAATCATTTTGACAAAGGAAAGTTTTTTCAATCTCAACAATTTTAAAAAATGGGGTTGGAGTATCCCCTCGGAAGGGCAGGGTTAGGGTATCCCCAAAAGTGACACATCTGACACTCTTTAGATGGTCGAGTTGGAAAACTTAAGTTGACAAAACTTTATGATTTAGGGAATTTATGAGCCTTTCAACAACTTTTGGCAAAAGAAATTGTTATGAATGAGAATGGTAAAGATGTAAAATGTGTTTGTGCATTGATATGAGCCTATGGGAGGTCAAAGCATAATCTCAAGTCTAATCAGGTTGACATAGAGACATTTGAATGTCTCAAGATAAAATTTGGGGAAACAACTCAATTTTGACCAAAACCGAAAATAGGGGATAGCATCGCGCTATCTTGCTTCCCGAATTTATTCTAAATTGGTTTGAAGGATTTATAAGGTGCACAAGACACCGTTAGAAAGGCAACTCAATGAAGGTTATCCTAAAATTATTCCCACCACCCCAAAAAGTCACTTTCTTGGGGTATAAATTTTCAAGTTTGGATTGATAGTGCTGCTGGTAGAGCATATAAGGGACAAGGTGTGTCAAATTTTGAAAAATCACCTCAGACTCATTTGGTTTTGAAAAATTGCAAACAATACCTTTCTAAAAAGGGAATTTCATGATCCTTTTAGGAAAAATGTTTGAAAAATTTGGAAAATCATTTAGTGGGCCTGAATGGCCCAACCAGAGTACATGTTCAGATTCTAGAGGTTTCGGATAGTTTAGACCTAAAAAATCATAACTTTCTCATTCAAAACGATCCAAGGGTGAATAAGACATCATTTTAATGATAATTCAACATGCTTTGAGAGAAAAATATAAAAAAAATTCATGAAAAATCGCTTAGGATTTTAAAGTGATTTTTTAATTTATAGCAGTTGTACTGCCAGCAGGGGACAAAGCAAAGCAGGGGATATCTCTTATTTGTTATGTTTGTGGGTCCAAACTCGAGTCATTAACATTCGAATGTCTATGACTGAAGGAAAAGAGTGGCATGACCATCACAAGCTCATTTGCACAGCGCAAGAGTAGTTTGGGATGATGAAATAGCCCATTGATCATACCACTCAAGGTTTTGACTCAAGAAAAAGCATAAACATTTAGAGAATAATTGTAAGACCATTTTCACTTTAAAATCAGAAGATTTGAGCTTGTTTAACCAAGATTCCAGATCTGGAAAACTTAATTTTCCCTCAGATATTTTGCTAGCTTTAAGGAAAAAGCTAAGTCCATGCTAATTCTCATTGGTTAAGGTTAACAAGCTTGGCTTGAGGGGTTTCAAAAGTCAATTTTTATCAGCCATCAAACATGCATTTTGACAATAAACATACCAAGGGGATGGCACATAACATGAATAGGGATGCTAATTTTACTAATGGCCTAGATAAGGAAAGTGTTATGCACTTTGACAAGAAAATGTTATGGATGCTGAAAATGACAACGATTCATGCAAGTTAATGTGTAAATGTGCTTAAAATGTGTTAAGCTAATGATTCATACATGGATTAAGGATAACAAGATGCACAGATATGGCCTAAAATGCATGAGCAAGAGGTATCAAACTAACAGGGACGAAATAAGGATTTTGTATACCAAAGAGTCATTAAGGCATCCAAATCCTAAACTACCACAACCAAAAGCCACAATAATGCACGATAATCCTAAAAAGGTGATGGAAACATGGAGAGCTCACTAAAATGATGAAAATGCTAAAAAATAAAAAATGAAAGTGGTAAAGTGAGAAGTTATACTAATAAAACTTCACTTTCTTGCCAAACAGTTGTAGCAATAGAGATGGCTTGAATTTCCCTCTTTTCCTTATTGTTAATAAGCAAGAAAAAGAGAGAAACAATGAGGTTTTGGTTCTGGTATGGATAAGGGTGATTTTCAGAATGTGCAGAGGTTGAAAGTGAGTGTTTTGGGGCTGTTTTTGGCTGGTGGGTGAAAAGCTACGGGATTTGGTTTTTTGGATGTGTGAATGTGTTTTTTGGAAGATGAAACAAGCTGGAATCTAACCTTTTTTAGCTGAGATAGAGATGGTCCCTTTATACCAGCATTTTGGAGCCAAATTGGAAGTGTTTTTGGCCATTTCTCAAATGGGACAAGGTGATGTCATCATAGTGGCTATAGGGTGGCTGTAGGGAGCAACTTGCTGCCAATGTGATGGGCATAGGGTGGCTGGTATAAATGCTAAAATGATTTTCTAGCAAATAGGGTGGCTAATGGTGATATTGGTTAACAAGCTAGGGAATAAGGTGATTATGTGATATTGACCTTTTCTGATCCAATTTAGATTTTAAAAAAATGTTATAATTAATTCAAAAGTCTAAATTCGTAATTTGATATGTGTTTTAATCATTCCTGATGTAAAGAAATGAGTTAAAATCGAGTTTTGGATCAATGGTGGATGAGTCAAAAATGCTTGAACCGTGAAAGTGGCTTGCATGTATCGATACATTGCATATGTATCGATACATTGGGTCCAAAAACCTTGATGGTATCGATACAATGATTATTGTATCGATACTATGAACCTTCAGATAGATACTATGAACCATCGTATCGATACATGTTGATATGTATTGATACATTTCTTTACAGATGCATGTTTTGGTCTTAGCATGGCTTAATATCGATACATGAGGTCCTGTATGGATACAGAGGCTCATGTATCGATACATCTACATGTTGTATCGATACAAATGGGGACATTTCAAATTTTTAGATCATTGGAGCATTGTATCGATACGTGAGAACCATGTATCGATACATACAAGTAAAATTGTGACTTTTTTCATATATTTTGTCCTTAGACATCTTGAACTATGACATTTGATGCCACATATTTGCATTTACCTTTGATATGACCCTTAGGCCTTCTTGACCTCCTCAAAATACTTTTTTACCGAATGACACAATCATCACCCCCTTTCATGTCCATGCTCCAGATTGCTAAAAAATAGCCCAAGAAAATAAGGTCTCTATAGCTACCTCTCTTTGGCAGTTTCTAAGAATCAGGAATATGGCAAAGACAAATAGACTCTATTTTGTTCGGGGTGGACTGATTCTCCCTAGAACACTAAGGTGTTAGGTTTTCTAAGGTTTAACCCTTTTAATTAGGTACGGAGTAACATGGATTTTTGATATGGGTGCCGCCAACTTATGTGGACTTTGACTTAAACTTGGGTGCCACCAACTCGTGTGGGCTTTGACTTGGACTTGGGTGCTACCAGCTCGTATGGGCTTTGACTTAGGTGCCGCCAGCTCGTGCGAGCTTTAACTTAGACTTGGGTGCCACCAACTCATGTGGGCTTTGACTTAGGTGCCAACAGCTCGTATGGGCTTTGACTTAGACTTGGGTGCCACCAGCTCGTATGGGCTATGACTCAGGTGCTGCCACCTCATACAGGCTTTGACTCAAGTGCTGCCACCTTATATGGGCTTTGACTTGGGTGCTGCCAGCTTATGCGGGCTTTGACTTAGACTTGCATCACCAGCTCATGTGGGCTTTGACTCAAGTGCTGCCAGCTTATGTGGGCTTTGACTTAGACTTAGGCGCCACTAGCTTCTGTAGGCTTTAACTTAAGTGCCACCAGCTCGTGTAGGCTTTGACTTAGGTGCCACCAGCTGGTGCAGGTTTTGACTTAAACTTGGGTGCCATCAGCTCGTGTGGGCTTTGAATGAGTGCCACTGACTTCTGGGCTTTAAAAGGGTGCCACTAACTTATGGGCTTTTAAAGGGGTGCCACTAACTTATGGGCTTTTGGCGGGGTGCCACTGACTTATGGGCTTTAAAGGTTGGCGGCAAAGTTTTTGATAAAACTTCTACTTCTAGATTTTTAAAAGTTTATGACAAAATTTTTTGATGAAAGAGTTTTGACATTAGTTCTTGACAAAATGCTTAACAAAGCTTCTGATGAATGTTTTTTACAAAAATTTTTTACGATAGTTTTTAGACAATAATATTTTGACACTGGCCCTTTGACAATAGTTTCTTGATAAAAAGGGTTTTGACATAAGGTGATGAGGAGAAAAGAACCTTACCTGAATGATACTTGGTTTGCGAAGCTTAGAGTACTTACTAGGAATTCGTTGAAGGTTCAGTACACCTGGCTTGGAGTGATATTGTAAAAATGATGATGTATGATGGTAATGTGAATGCATGATATGGCTTGCTATCATGATTGCATGATGTGGCTTGCTATCATGATTGCATGATGTGAAGTCTAATATAGGAGATAGCCATAGTTTTTCGTGTACATCATTTAGACTCTAATAGGGATGGTGATTTGTCTTTGATGTGACTATGGGCGAGAATCTTCCTCATCCTACTAAGGATTGTATGTTGTCTCGACTCCACTGGCGATATGACTAAAATTCTATTCTCGAGAATTTGGACTATTGCATTTCTCAATTCAGGAGGCTTAATCATTTTCCTGCAAATTGGAAGGCATTGTTAACAAATTTAAAGACTGTTTGCTTGATTAGGTTAATTTCTCTAGTTTTGATAAGATTCTGATCGACTACATGGGTTGATTTTTGTTTAGCTTAAAATGGTTTTTCTTGAGATGTGGCTTGTGAAAGCAAGAAATGGTTTGGTGTATGGCCATGCCAAATGGGTGTTTGGATGTGAAAAATGCATAATTTTAATGATTGGGGCATAAGTAGAGTTCCCTACACTTTTCTTTTCTTTTTGATGGAATGTCAAGATGTCCTTATGCGTATTTCAGTTGATTATCAAACATTATCAATTAAATGACAAATGCAATGTGAATTGTATAGGGGTTAAAAAAACAAGGCAATATTTATTTATGACAACAAAGAGACATACCTTGATATATCTTTTGACAAATAAGTGATAGGGTAGCCAGAAGGATGATCTTTTGGGTGAAAGATGCCTCCGACAATCATGACATGGATGTTCTTTAGGTGCTTTTCAGAATCTTTCTCGAACAATGAATGTGCCTAGCATGAGCTGATCTTCGAAAGATCTCTAGGATTACTTTGCATTGTCCTATAGGTACTCTCAGTTCATGCCCTATCAAAATTGATCTTCTTAAGTCGCCCTTGCGGGCTTTCAACTGTAGTTGGGTTGGTTGCCTAGATGCCCTTTTCAGATTTTCATCTAGACCCTTTTTTATTTTCTTCCTTTTTTGGTTGTTATTTTTTTCTTTCCTTTTTGGTTGTTATTTTTTTTTTGTTTTTTGTTTTGTTTTGTTTTTTTTTTTTTGTTTTCATTTTTTTGTTTTATTTTGTGTTTTTTTTTAAGGATGCCTTTTCAAGTTTTTTCCCTTTACGTGTAATATTTCTTGATGAAATTTGAGTTGACTGGGTTAGGCAAGACATTGCTATCCATTTTTGACAAGATTAGGGCCCCTTCGAAGAAGGCTTGTTTCATGACATATCGTCATTCCCAATTAAGGGTCCACTTGCCCCATGCATCTTTGTGAATTATGAGGATCTTCTTCAATACCAATTTGCCTAGGTGAAATTGTCGTGGGTGCATCTTTTTGTCATGGGCTTTGATCATATGTCTTTGATACATTTGACCATGGTAGATGGCCTTCATACGTTTTTCCTCGATGAGGTTGAGCTGGTTATATCTGCTCTTGACCCATTCGACTTCTTCAAGTTTAGTTTCCATCAAGACTCTAAGAGAAAGGATCGCGACTTTGATAGGCACTACAGCTTCCATCCCATAGACGAGAAAAAATAGGGTAGCACCTGTGGAAGTGTGAAGCGAGGTACGATAGGCATGAAGTGCAAAGAATATCTTCTTATGCCAGTCTTTGTAAGTTTCAGCCATTTTTTTAACTATTCTTATAATGTTTTTGTTTGCTGCCTCGACTGCCCCATTCATCTTTGGGCACTAAAGGACCAAATTATGATGCTGGATCTTGAATTGTGAGCAGACTGCTTACATCATTTTATTGTTTAAATTGCTTGCGTTGTCTATGGTCATTTGGTTTGGGAGGCCATATCTACAAATGATGTCTCACTTGACAAACTTACAAATGGTCGATCTAGTGACATTAGCATACGAGGCTACCTCCACACATTTGGTGAAATAGTTGATCGCTACCAAGATAAAACGATGTCCATTGGAAGCTTTAGGGGTGATTGTCTTGATGATGTCCATGCCCTACATAGAGAAAGGCCATGGGGCCATCATGACATGAAGTGGCACTAGAGGGATATGGATCTTGTCAGCATATATGGATCTTGTCAGCATAGATTTAACACTTATGGCATTTTCGAGCATAATTGATGCAGTCTCTCTTGAGAGTCAACGAATAATAACTCGCTCTCATGATTTCCTTGGTCATCCGATGTCCATTAGCATGTATGCCATAAATCTCTTTATGAACTTCTTCTAGGATCTTTTTGGCTTTAAGAGTGTCAACACATCTGAGCAATACTTGATTATGACTCCTTTTATATAAGATTTTTCCATCAAGAACAAATCCCATAGCTAGCCTTCTGATAGTTCTTTTATCAGTCTCGGTTGCATGTTTAGGATATTACTGATCCTTGATGTAATAAAGGATGTCATAGTACCATGGTAGGCCATCCTTCTTTTTTTTGATACTATGACAATGAACCGGAGTTGTGTAGATGCTTATCTAGATGGGAGCAATGTCTAACTCCTTGTTGACTTTAAACATGGATGATAAGGTGGCCAAAGCATCAGCTATTTGGTTCTCTTCTCAAGGTAAGTATCAAAAATTAATATCATCAAAGTCTTTCTTAAGCTCTGCTATTAGCTTCCCATACTGCATCAGCTTGGCATCAAGAGTTTTCCACTCTTCTTTCAATTAGTAGATGACTAGGGTCGAATCACCGAACACCTATAATATCTTGACATCCTTCTCAATAGCTGCTTGAATCCCCATGACACAAGCTCTATATTCTGCAATATTATTCATGCAGTCAAAATTTAGCTTTGCTGTGAATGGATAATGACTTCCATCAGGTGACATAATATTGCCCTAATTCCATGTCCTAGAGCATTTAATGCTCCATCAAAATACATCTTCCAGGATCAATCTTGGTTGGAGGCATCTTCATTCTTAGAAATGCACATTAGATCTTCATTTGGGAAGTCAAAATTTAAGGGTTCATAGTTATCTGCCGCTTGACTTGCCAAAAAGTCAACCATCGCACTGCCTTTGATGGCTTTTTTACTAACATAGGCACTGTTATATTCAGAAAGCAGGACTTGCCATCTAGCTAGCCTTCCTGATAATGTAGGGGCTTTGCATAGATACTTGATAGGATCAAGCCTTGTAATCAACCATATGGTGTGATACAACATGTACTACCTAAGTCTCTTGGCTATCCATACTAAAGCATAGCATAACTTCTCGATTGTGGAGTAATTGCACTCATATTCCGTAAACTTTTTGCTTAAGTGGTAGATTGCTTGTTCTTTCTTTCCTGACTCATCATGTTGCCCTAATACACAACCTATAGACTTGTCAAAAACTGCCAAGTAAAGGATTAAAGGTCAACCAGGTATCGGTGGTACCAACACTGGTGGGCTTGATAGATAATGTTTGACTTTATCAAAGGCTTCTTGACATGCCTTATTCCACTCTCCTAGATTTTGTTTATGAAGGAGTTGAAAGATATGGTCGCATTTGTCAGTGAGCTGGGATATGAATCTAGCAATATAGTTCAGTCTCCCCAAAAAGCTTCTTACTTTTTTTTGGGTTTGAGCTGGTGGCATATCTTGAATGGCTTTGATTTTGTCTGGGTCAACTTCAATTCTTTTTTCACTGACTATAAAGCCTAGAAGCTTACTTGAAGTGACTCTGAAGGTACACTTGGTAGGGTTCAATTTGAGTTGAAATTTTCATAGCCATTCAAAAAGTTTTTGAAGGTCTGTGACATGCTCATCCTTTTTCATTGACTTGGCAATCATGTCATCAACGTAGACCTTAATTTCTTTGTGCATCATATCATGGAATAGGGCTACCTTAGCCCGTTGATAGGTTGCCACAGCATGTTTGAGTCCAAAAGGCATGACATTATAGCAAAATGTCCCCTACATGGTTACAAACGTTGTTTTCTCCATGTCTTTGGGTGCCATCTTGATCTGGTTATAGCCTCAAAATCCATCCATGAAGGAGACCAAAGTGTCGATATAGGGTAGTGGGAAGTTATCCTTGGGACTAGTTTTGATTCAAATCCCGATAATCAACACATATTTGTACTCTCCATCTTTTTTTGGGACTGGGACTATATTGGCAACCCATTCTGGATATTTGGCTACTCTAATGAACCCTGCATCAAACTGCTTTTTGACTTCCTCTTTAATTTTGAGGAGCATTTTCAACTTCATCCTTTTTAACTTTTGCTAGATTGGTTTGCATCCGAGCTTGATGGGAAGCTTATGGGCCCTATATCAGTGTCTAGTCCTGGCATGTCTTGATATGACCAAGCGAATACATCCCGATATTCCTGGAGTAGGTCTATTAGCTTGGTCCTAGTTGTCGACTTTATTGAGGTTTCGATTTTAACCTCCTTTCGGTCCTCCTGAGTACCTAGATTTATTACTTTCATTGGGTCTTTGTGGGGCATGATCTGCTTCTCCTCTTGCTCAACTAATAGTAAGAGGTTTAGTGGTATAGTGTTTTCTTTGAAATCTTTTTCATGATCAACTTTACTAGTGCAAATTGATTGTTCAAAATCGATTTTCAGAGACCATCAGACAGATCCATGTCACTATCATCAGGACAACTGAAAGGGCAAAGGAATAAACATTGCAAAAGGCACACACAACTAAGGGATTGGGATAAAAATAAAGGCAAAAGAGTAATGAAGACAAGAAGGTTGAAAAGTGATACATAATATGAAATGATATATATGCAAAAGTCATTTCATTTATAATGTTTGATAAAAAATAACCCTTACATAAGATACCTATCTGCCTTTGGGTGAGGACAAGCAGGTTTTTATTTCTTGACATTACATGAAAGGGACAGGAAATGTGCAAGGGCTTCCATCATAACCCTATCATCAAAATCAAGTCTTAGTGGAAGGACATGATTTTTATGGCTTGGTACCTTGGAGATAGAGGTTTACTCATCTAGCCGGTTTGGGTTGATTCATCCTCTTAAACAGAATATCTCATGGAGAGATGGGAACATTATCGATTTTGATTCTATCTCTCGATTCAATGATTGTGTCATCACCTGGTTACAGATCCACTTTTCTTGCTGCTTTTTTTAGTATGCATTGGCCTTGAATCCTAAGCCTCTTTTGTTGGCTTGAGTGGTGACTTGTAGGGCTCGGGCCATCCCTTGTAGATTCTTGCCAAGCTCTTTTCCAACACAGGAACCTTTGCCAACAGTCATTTTTAAACCCGAGTGGGTACTCTTTGACAGGTGGGGTTCAACTATTGGCAATCCTTCTCCTGCAAATGTTGCACTAATGAACTCAAAGCATTGGAACGATGAATCTGGTGCATCTTCATTAGGCTCTATGTAGATATCCTTACTGAAAGCAGTGGCGATCATTTATTCTTTAGCTTCGATGGTGACTACTTTGTCATCTATCACAAATTTGAGCTTCTAATAGAGAGAAGATGGGATGGCTCTAGCGGAGTGTATCCATGCCTTCCCAATAGGCAGTTGTAAAAAGGATTAATATCCATAATTTGAAAGTCAACTTCATATGTACATGGGGCTATCTGAAGCTAGATTGTGATATTTCCAATTACTCCGTGACACGTTCCATCAAAAGCTTAGACTATGGTGTGGCTACTTTTGATGTTAGACTGATCGACAGGGAGTTTGCTTAATGTAGTCATAGGCATGACATTAAGGGCTGACCCATTATCTATAAGTACTTTGGGCAAAATACGTCCCTTGCAATGGGTAGTGATATGCAAAGCTTTATAACTACCTCTGCCTCCGGGTGGGATCTCATCATCAGTGAAGGAGATTTAATTATCAACCATGATGTTGTTCACTAACTGTTCCAACTTATCTACAGAGACATTTGAGGGCACATATGCTTCATTTAGAAACTTCAGTAATGCATTTCGAAGAACCTCTAAATTGAGAAGCAGAGATAGCACATAAATCTTGGTAGGTTGTTTGCTTAATTGATCCACAATGCAGTATTCACTGTGCTTGATGAACTTGAGAAACTTCGCGGCTTCTCTTTCACTCACTGCTTCCTTGACTTTTTCAGGCTTAAAATTCTTTGCTTGGGTTTAAATGGTACTAGTGCTTGGAGATGCATCAACCTTCTATTTTTCTTGAGCTGGGGGAGCATAACACCTACCATTACAGATTAGGTGACTAACTCCGATTATCACTACCTGATTCTCGTATTTCCATAGGACAGCTTTGTTGTGCTTATATGGGAATGGTTTAGGTACTTCTACCACTAACATTGGTGTAGGTATCAGAGAACTGACCTCAAAACTTGGCTTGCCATAAAGAATGAGGGGTTGATTTCTCCTATAAGGTGGCTTCATGGTTTCATCTCCTATCATGTTGATAGACTTGGCAGCAAGTGTGATCTCATGATAAAATTCTATCTAGCCTTCATTCATCATTCTTTGAACCATGGACTTAAACTCCTTGCATGTTTGTAGGGTATGATCCACAACTGTGTGGAAGTCACAAAAGTTGTGAAGATTATCTTCCAATTGTTCTGTTGTGTTGAGTAACCCGACCTGAATCAATGCTTGCCAGATCAAGAACATTGGCATCCTTACATCCTCTATGCTTGCCCTTACTTCATGTTTGTTCTCAATGTCAATCATGTTTACAGCCGGCTCAGTGTGGTTTGGTAAAGGATTGGTGGCAACATTTGGTCACTGGTTCGTCCTAAACTATAAGACTTTTGAGTTAAATAAATTTTGCACCTTTCATTTGAAAGATATGCTCAATGTCATGCCCTACTACCCCAGCATGGTATTCACAGTGGGTGTTAGGGTTATACCATTGTGGGTATGGTGGCTTCTTTTCTAGGACATAGATTGGGGCCACTAAATGATTTTGGAGCAAGGTCTGGTAGAGCTCCTTATGGGTTATAGGGATGGGATCAAAATGTTATCTTTGTTGATTTACCCCTCGATTGCCAGGTGCATTATTGGTTGCTCGATTGGTACTTTGGTGACCTTATGTAGGGTAGCTTTGTGGTAGGTTGGATGGGATTGCAAAGGATGGGTATTTGATGTCGTTTTGGCTGAGATAAGCTAGCATAACATATGGCATTGGCCTCTCCTTCCTTCTTTTTACTGGCAACAGGCTTCTTGCTTGATCCAGATGTTTCCCCGGCTGATATTCTACCATTCTTAATGGCTGCGTCAATCATCGCCCCCTCTCATGTCCATGCTCCAGATCGCTAAAAAATAGCCCAGACAAAATAAGGTGTCTACAAAAAGAAAGGAGATTACTACATGAATCCATGTTTATCCAAATTGAAAAACGAAATTCAATTCTAAAAATGGTGGAATATGAGGTTTTTCTTATGAATCCAATGCATCAATATCATTTATCCCAATGAGGAGATTGTGTTTATGGTGCCCAATCATGAAAAGAAAGAATATTATTACGTGAATCTATATTTATCCCAATTGAAAAATAAATTTTAATTCTAAAAATGGTGGAAAGAGAGGTTTTTCTTACGAAACCAAAGCATCATTATCATTTATCCCAATAAGAAGAATGTGTTTATGGTGCCCAATCATGAAAAGAAAAGAGATTATTATTTAAATCCGTGTTTGTCCAAATTGTTAGACAAATATTAACTCTAAAAATGTTAGAAAGGGAAGTTTTTCTTATGAAACCAAAGCATCAATATCATTTATCCCAATGAGGAGAATATGTTTATGGTGCACAATCATAAAAATAAAGGAGATAATTATGTGAATCTATGTTTATCCCAATTGACAGACGAACTCTGACTCTAAAAAATGGTGGGAAGTGAAGTTTTCCTTATGGAACCAAAGCATGAATTCATTTATCCCAATGAGGAGAATGAATTGGTGGTGCCCAATCAGTAAAAGAAAAGAGATTATTATGCGAATTCATTTTTATCCCAATTGAAAGACAAACTTCAATTCTAAAAATGGCAGAGAAAGAAGTTTTTCTTATGAAACCAAAGAATCAATATAATTTATCCCAATAAGGAGAATGTGTTTATGGTGCCAAGTCATGAAAAAAAATGAGATTATTCTGTGAATCTGTGTTTGTCTAAATTGATAGATGAACATAAATTCTAAAAATGGTAGAAACAAAAGTTTTTCTTTTATGAAACCAAAGCATTAATATCATTTATCACAATGAGTAGATAGTGTTTATGGTGCCCAACATGAAAAGAAAGGAGATTATTACATGAATCTAAGTTTATCCCGATTGAAAGAAGTCTTACAAAACCAAAGCTTCAATATCATTTATCCCAATGAGGAGAATGTGTTTATGATGCCTAATCATGAAAAGAAAAGAGATTATTATCTGAATCCATGTCTATCCTAATTGAAAGGCGAACTTCAATTGTAAAGGTGGTAGAAAGAGAAGTTTTTTTAATGAAATCAAAGCATCAATATCATTTATCCCAATGAAAAGAATGTGTTAATGGTACCCAATCATGAAAAGAAAAGAGATTATTTTGTGAATCCATGTTTAGCCTAATTAAAAGACAAACTTCAATTTTAAAAATGGTAATAAGAGAAGTTTTTCTTATGAAACCAAAGCATCAAAATCAGTAATTCTAATGAGGAAAATGTGTTTATGGTGCCCAATCATGAAAAAAATAGAGATAATTATGTGAATTCGTGTTTATCCCAATTGAAAGATGAACTTTAATTCTAAAAAATAATAGAAAGAGAAGTTTTCTTATGAAACCAAAGTATCAATGTTATTTATCTGAATGAGGAGAATGTGTTTATGGTGAAGAATCATGAAAAGAAAAGAGATTACTATCTGAATCCGTGTCTATCCCAAATGAAAGACGAACTTCAATTCTAAAACTGATAGAAAGTGAAGTTTTTCTTATGAAACCAAAGCATCAATATCATTTATCCCATTGAGGAGAATGTGCGTATGGTGCTCAAACATGAAAAGAAAGGAGATTATTATATGAATCCTTATTTGTCCAAATCGACAAACGTACATTACTTCTAAAAATGGTAGAAAGAGATGTTTTTCTTATGAAACCAAAGCATTAATAACTTTTATCCCTATGGGGAGAATGTGTTTATGGTGCCCAATCATGAAAAGAAAGGAGATTATTATGTGAATCCAAGCTTATCCCAACTGAAGGACGAACTTCAATTCTAAAAATTGTAGAAAGAGAAGTTCTTCTTATGAAAACAAAGCATCGATATCATTTATCCCAATAAGGAGAATGTCTTTATGGTGCCCAATCCTGAAAACAATGGAGATTATTATGTGAATCCATGTCTATTCCAATTGAAACGAACTTCAATTCTAAAAATGGTGGAAAGAAAAGTTTTTCTTATGAAACTAAAGCATCAATATCATTTTTCCCAATGAGGAAAATGTGTTTATGGTGCCTAATCATGAAAAGAAAGGAGATTATTATCTAAATCCATGCCTATCCCAATTGAAAGGCGAACTTCAATTCTAAAAGTGGTAGAAAGAGAAGTTTTTTTTATGAAACCAAAGCATCAATGTTATTTATCCCAATGAGAAGAATGTGTTTATGGTGCCCAATCATGAAAAGAAAGGAGATTATTTTGTGAATCCATGTTTAACCTAATTAAAAGACAAACTTTAATTCTAAAAATGATAATAAGAGAAGTTTTTCTTATGAAACCAAAGCATCAATATCAGTAATCTTAATGAGAAAAATGTGTTTATGGTGCCCAATCAGGAAAGGAAAGGAGATTATTATGTGAATCCATTTTTATCTCAATTAAAAAAAAAACTTTAATTCTAAAAATGGTAGAAAGAGAAGTTTTTTTTTTATGAAACCAAAGGATCAATATCATTTATCCCAATGAGGAGAATGTGTTTATGGTACCCAATCACGAAAAAAAAGGGATTATTTTGTGAATCCATGTTTAACCTAATTAAAACATGAACTTCAATTCTAAAAATGTTTATAAGTGATGTTTTTCTTATGGAACCAAAGCATCAATATCAGTAATCCGAATAAGGAGAATGTGTTTATGATGCCTAATCATGAAAAGAAAGGAGTTTATTATGTGAATCTATGTTTACCTCAATTGAACGATGAACTTCAATTCTAAAAATACTAGAAAGAGAAGTTTTTTTTAATGAAACCAAAGCATCAATATCATTTATCCCAATGAGGAGAATGTGTTTATGGTGCCCAATCAAGAAAAGAAAGGAGATTATTTTGTGAATCCATGTTTAACCCAATTAAAAAACGAACTTTAATTCTAAAAATGGTAATAAGTAATGTTTTTCTTATGAAACCAAAGCATCAATATCAGTAATCCTAATGAGGAGAATGTGTTTATAGTGCCCAATCATGAAAAGAAAGGAGATTATTATGAGAATCCACATTTACCTCAATTGAAAGATGAACTTCGATTCTAAAAATGGTAGAAAGAGAAGTTTTTCTTATGAAACTAAAGCATCAATATCATTTATCCCAATGAGGAGATTGTGTTTATGGTGCCCAATCATGAAAAGAATGGAGATTATTATGTGAATCCATGTTTATCCTAATTGAAAGATGAACTTTAATTCTAAAAATGGTTGAAAGAGAAGTTTTTCTTCTAAAACCAAAGCATCAATATCATTTATCTCAATAAGAAAAATGTGCTAGTGGTTGCCAATCTGAAAAAAAAGGAGATTATTATGTGAATCCATATTTATCCCAATTAAAAGATGAACTTTAATTCTAAAAATGGTAATAAAAGAAGTTTTTCTTATAAAACCAAAGCATCAATATAACTAATCCCAATGAGGAGAATGTGTTTATGGCGCCCAATCATGAAAAGAAACGAGATTATTATGTGAATCCATGTTTACCTTAATTGAAAGACGAACTTCAATCTAAAAATGGTAGAAAGAGAAGCATTTCTTATGAAACCAAAGCATCAATATCAGTAATCCTAATGAAGAGAATGTGTTTATGATGCCCAATCATGAAAAGAAAGGAGATTATTATGCAAATCCATGTTTACCTTAATTGAAAGATGAACTTTAATTCTAAAAATGGTGAAAAATGACATTTTTCTTATGAAACCAAATCATCAATAACCTTTATCCCAGTGGGGAGAATATGTTTATGGTGCCCTATCATAAAAAGAAAAGAGATTATTATGTGAATCCATATTTATCCCAATTAAAAGATGAACTTTAATTCTAAAAATGGTAATAAGAGAAGCTTTTCGTATGAAACCAAAGCATCAATATAACTAATCCCAATGAGGAGAATGTGTTTATGGTACCCAATCATGAAAAGAAAGGAGGTTATTATGCAAATCCATGTTTATCCTAAATGAAAAGTGAATTTCAATTCTAAAAGTGGTGGAAGAAGATATTTTTCTTGTGAATCCGTGTTTGTCCAAATTGACAGACGTACATTAATTCTAAAAATAGTAGAAAGAGATGTTTTTCTTATGAAATCAAAGCATCAATAACCTTTATCCCAAAGGGGAGAATATGTTCATGATGGCCAATCATTAAAGGAAAGGAGATTATTATGTGAATTCATGTTTATCCCAATTGAAAGACAAACTTGAATTTTAAAGATGGTAGAAAGAGAAGTTCTTCTTTTGAAAACAAAGCATTAATATCATTTATCCCAACGAGGAGAATATGTTTATGGTGCCCAATCTGGAAAAGAAAGGAGATTATTATGTGAATCCATATCCATCCTAATTGAAAGACAAACTTCAATTGTAAAAATAGTAGAAAGAGAAGTTTTTCTTATGAAACCAAAGCATCAACATCATTTATCCCAATGAGGAGATTGTGTTTATGGCACCCAATCATGAGAAGAAAGGAGATTATTATGTGAATCTGTGTTTGTCCAAATCTTCAGACGTGAATTAATTCTAAAAATGGTACAAAGAGATATTTTTCTTTTGAAATAAAAGCTTCAATAACCTTCATCCCAATAGGGAGAATGTGTTTACGGTGCCTAATCATGAAAATAAAGGAGATTATTATGTGAATCCATGTCTATTCCAATTGAAAGATGAACATCAATTCTAAAAATGGTAGAAAGTAAAGTTTTTCTTATGAAATCAAAGCATCAATATTATTTATCCCAATGAAGAGAATGTGTTTATGGTGCCCAATCATGAAAATAAAGGAGATTATTATTTGAATCCATGTCTATGACAATAGAAAGGCAAACTTTAATTCTAAAAATGGCAGAAAGAGAAGTTTTTATTATGAAACCAAAGCATCAATATCAGTAATCTTAATGAGAAGAGTGTGTTTATGGTGCCCAATCATGAAAAGAAAGGAGATTATTATGTGAATCCATGTTTATCTCAATTGAAAGATGAACTTCAATTCTAAAAATGGTAGAAAAAGAAGTTTTTCTTATGAAACCAAAGCAGCAATATCATTTATCCCAATGAGGAAAATGTGTTTATGGTGCCCAATCATGAAAAAAAAGAGATTATTATCTGAATCCGTGTCTATCCCAATTGAAAGATGAACTTCTATTCTAAAAATGGTAGGAAAAGAAGTTTTTCTTATAAAACCAAAGCATCAATATCATTTATCCCAATGATGAGATTATGTTTATGGTGCCCAATCATAAAAAGAACTGAGATTATTATGTGAATCCATGTTTATCCTAATTGAAAGATGAACTTCAATTCTAAAAATGGTAGAAAAAGATGGTTTTCTTATGAAACCAAAGCATCAATATCATTTATCCCAATGAAGAGAATGTGTTTATGGTGCCCAATTATGAAAAGAAAGGAGATTATACTGTGAATCCATTTTTGTCCCAATTGTAAGACAAACTTCAATTTTAAAAATGGTAGAGAGAGAAGTTTTTCTGATGAAACCAAAGCATCAATATCATTTATCCTAATGAGAAGAATGTGTTTGTGGTGCCCAATCATGGAAAGAAGGGAGATTATGCTGTGAATCCATATTTATCCTAGTTAAAGATGAACTTCAATTTTACAAATGGTAGAATGAGAAGTTTTTCTTATGAAACCAGAGCTTTAATACCATTTATCCCAATGAGAAGAACATGTTTATGGTGCCCAATCATGAAAAGAAAAGAGATTATTATGTGAATTCGTGTTCATCCAAATCGACAGATGAACATTAATTCTAAAAATGGTACAAGGAGTTGTTTTGAAACCAAAACATCAATATAATTTAGTACAATGAGGAGAATGTGTTTATGGTGCCCAATCATGAAAAAAAAAGAAGATTATTATGTGAATCCATGTTTTTCCCAATTGACAGACGAACTTTGATTCTAGAAAATGGTGGGAAGTGAAGTTTTTTTTATGGAACCAAAGCATTAATTCATTTATCCTAAGGAGGAGAATGTGTTTATAGTGCCCAATCATGAAAGGAATGGAGATTATTATGTGAATCCATGTTTATCCCAATTGAAAGACAAAATTCAATTCTAAAAATGGTGGAAAGAGAGGTTTTTCTTATGAATCCAATGCATCAATATCATTTATCCCAATGAAGAGAATGTGTTTATGGTGCCCAATCAAGAAAAGAAAAGAGATTATTATGTCAATCCATATTTATCCTAATTGAAAAACGAATTTCAATTCTAAAAATGATGGAAAGTGAGGTTTTTCTTATCAATCCAATGCATCAATATCGTTTATCCCAATGAAAAAAATGTGTTTATGGTGCCCAATCATGAAAAGAAAAGAGATTATTATGTGAATCCATGTTTTTCTCAATTGAAAAACAAATTTCAATTCTAAAAATGGTGGAAAGTGAGGTTTTTCTTATGAAACCAAAGCATCATTATCATTTATCCCATTAAGGAGAATGTGTTTATGGTGCCCAATCATGAAAATAAAGGAGATTATTCTGTGAATCCATGTTATGGATGCTGAGAATGGCAATGATTCATGCAAGTTATGTGTAAATGTGCTTGAAATATGTTAGGCTAATGATTCATACATGGATTAAGGATAACAAGATGCATGGACATGGCATAAAATGCATGAGCAAGAGATATCAAACTAATAAGGATGAAATGAGGTATTTTGCACATCAAAGGGGCATTAGGGCCTCCAAATCCTAAAGTACCACAATCAAAAGCCACAATAATGCATGATAATCCTAAGAGGGTGATGGAAACATGGAGAGCTCACTAAAATGATGAAGTTGCTAAAAAATAGAAAATGCAAGTGATAGAGTAAGAAGTTATGCCAATAAACTTCAATTTTTGGTTAAATAGTTGGAGCAGCAGAGATGGCTTGAATTTCCCTCTCTTCCTTGTTGTCAATAAGCAAGAAAAAGAGAAAAATGAGGTTTTGGTTTTGGTATGGATGAAGGTGATTTTTAGAATGTGTAGAGGTTAAGAGTGAATTTTTTAGGGCTATTTTTAGGTGGTGGGTGAAGAGCTACGGGATTCTAGTTTCCTTGGTGTAGGAATGTGTTTTTGAAGCTGAAAATGAGCTAGAATCTAACCTTTTTTAGTTGAGATAGAAGTGATCCCGTTATACTAGCATTTTGGAGCCAAATTGGAGGTGTTTTTGGCCATTTCTCAAGGTTGATAAGGTGATGTCATCATGGTGGTTATAGGGTGGCTGTAGGGAGCAACTTACTGCCAATGTGGTGGGCATAGGGTGGCTGGTTTAAATGCTGAAATGATTTTCCAGCAAATAGGGTGGCTGATGGTGATATTGGCCAACAACTAGGGAGGAGCAGGGTGATCATATGACATTGACCCCTTTTGATCCAATTTAAACTTCAAAAAATGTTTTTATTAATCCAAAAGTCTAAATTCATAATATGATATGTGTTTTAATCTTTCCTGATGCAAAGAAATGAGTTAAAATCGAGTTTTACATCAATGGTGGATGAGTCAAAAATGCCTGAACCGAGAAAATGGCCTACATGTATTGCATAATGTATCGATACGTTTGGTCCAAAAACCTTGATGGTATCGATACAATGATCATTGTATTGATACTATGAACCATTCTACCGATCTATGAACTACTATATCGATAGATGTTGATATGTATCGATACATTTCTTTACAGAATGCATGTTTTGGTCTTGGCATGGCCTAGAATCGATATATGAGGTCCTGCATTGATACAAAGGCTCATGTATCGATACATCTACATGTTTTAACGATACAACTAGGGACATTTCAAATTTTGGATCGCTGGAGCATTGTATCAATACATGAGAATCATGTACTGTTACATTCAAGTAAAACTGTGAATTTACTCATATCTTTTGTCCTTGGACACCTTGAACTATGTCATTTGATGCCACATCTTTGCAATTACCTTTGGTATGATCTCTAGGCCTTCTTGACCTCCTCAAAATACTTTTTCATTAGGTGATCATTGCCCCCTCTTACGTCCATGCTCCAGGTTGCTAAAAATTAGCTTGGACAAAATAAGTTGTCTACAAAAATAAAAGTTTTCCTATGAAACCAAAGCATCAATATCTTCTATCCCAATAAGGAGAATGTGTTCATGGTGCCCAATCACGGAAAGAAAAGAGATTATCATATAAATCTAGGTTTATCCCAACTGAAAGATGAACTTTAATTCTAAAAATGGCAGAAAGTGAAGGTTTTCTTATGAAACCAAAGCATGTCATTTATCCCATGAAGAGAATGTGTTTGTAGTGCCAAATTATGAAATGAAAAGAGATATTATGCCAATCCGTGTTTGTCTAAATGCACTGACATACATTAGTTCTAAAAATGGTAGAAAGTGATGTTTTTCTTATGAAACCAAAGCATCAATCACTTACCCTAATGAGGAGGATGTGTTTATGCTGCTCAATCATGAAAAGAAAAAAGATTATTATGTGAATCCAGGTTTATCCCAATTAAAGGACGAATTACAATTCTAAAAATTGTAGAAAGAGAAGTTTTTCTTTTAAAACAAAGCATCAATATCATTTACCCTAATGAGGAGAATGTGTTTATGGTGCCCAATCATGAAAAGAATGGAGATATTATGCGAATCTATATTTGTCTAAATCGATAGATGAACATTAATTCTAAAAATGGTAGAAAGTGAAGCTTTTCGTATGAAACTAAAGCATCAATATCATTTATCCCAATGAGGAGAATGTGATTATGGTGCCAGATCATGAAAATAAAGGAGATTATTATAAGAATCCATGTTTGTCCAAATCGACAAATGTACATTAATTCTAAAAATGGAAGAAAGTGATGTTTTTCTTATGAAACCAAAGCAATAATCATTTATCCCAATGAGGAGAATGTGTTTATAGCGCCTAATCATGAAAAGAAAGGAGATTGTTATGTAAATCCGGGTTTATCCTAATTGAAGGACAAATTACAATTCTAAAAATGGTAGAAAGAGAATTTTTTCTTTTGAAACCAAAGCATCAATATCATTTATCCCAACCAGGAGAATGTGTTTATAGTGCCCAATCATGAAAGGAAAGGAGATTATTTTGTGAATCTATGTTTATCCCAATTGACAGAAGAACTTTAATTCTAAAAGATGGTGGGAAGTGAAGTTTTTCTTATGGAACCAAAGCATCAATTCATTGATCCCAATGAGGCAAATGTGTTTATGGTGCCTTATCATGTAAAGAACGGAGATTATTATGTGAATCCATATTTATCCCAGTTGAAAGATGAAATTCAATTCTAAAAATGGTGGAAAGAAAGGTTTTTCTTATGAATCCAATGCATCAATATCATTTATCCCAATAAGGAGAATGCGTTTATGGTACCCAATTATGAAAATAAAGGAGATTATTATGTGAATACATGTTCGTCTAAATCAATAGATGAACATTAATTCTAGAAATGGTAGAAATAAAAGTTTTTTTATGAAACCAAAGCATCAATATCATTTATCCAAATAAGGAGAATGTGTTTATGGTGCCCAATCATGAAAAGAAATGAGATTATTATGTGAATCCAGGTTTATCCTAATTGAAAGATGAACTTCAATTCTAAAAATGGTGATAAGAGAAGTTTTACTTATGAAGCCAAAGCTTCAATATCATTTATCCTAATGAGGAGAATGTGTTTATGGTGCCAAATCATGAAAATAAAAGAGATTATTATGTGAGCCCGTGTTTGTCCAAAATCGACAGATGTACATTAATTCTAAAAATGGTAGAAATAGAAGTGTTTCTTATGAAACCAGAGCATCAATATCATTTATCCCAACAAAAAGAATAGGTTTATGGTGCCCAATCATGAAAATAAAAGAGATTATTATGTGAATCCGTGTTTGTCCAAATCGATAGATGAATATTAATTCTAGAAATGGTAGAAATACAAGTTTTTTTATGAAACCAAAGCATCAATAACATTTATCCCAATGGGGAGAATGTGTTTATGGTGCCCAATCATGAAAAGAAAGGAGATTACTGAAAAGAAATGAGATACTATATGAATCCAGGTTTATCCTAATTGAAAGACGAACTTCAATTCTAAAAAGGGTAGAAAGTGAAGGTTTTCTTATGAAATCAAAGCATCAATATCATTTATCCCAATGATGAGAATGTGTATATGGTGCCAAATCATGAAAATAAATAAGATTATTAAGTAAATCCGTGTTTATCCAAATCAACAGACGTACATTATTCTAAAAATGGTAGAAAGTGATGTTTTTCTTTTGAAACCAAAGCATTAATCATTTATCCCAATGAGGAGAATGTGTTTATGGTGCCCAATCATGAAAAGAAAGGAGATTATTATGTGAATCCATGTTTATCCCAAATGACAGATGAACTTTGATTCAAAAAAATTGAGGTAAGTGAAGTTTTTCTTGTGGAACCAAGGCATCAATTCATTTATCCCAATGAGGAGAATATGTTTCGGGTGCCCAATCATGAAAATAATAGAGATTATTAAGTGAATCCATGTTTATCCTAATTGAAAGATAAAATTCAATTCTAAAAATGGTGGAAAGAGAGGTTTTTCTTATCAATCCAATGCATCAATGCCATTTATCCTAATGAGGAGAATGTGTTTATGGTGCCCAATCATGAAAAGAAATGAGAGTATTATGTGAATTCATGTTTATCCCAATTGAAAAATGAATTACAATTCTAAAAATGATGGAAAGAGAGGTTTTTATTAAGAAGCCAAAGCATCATTATCATTTATTTCAATGAGGACAATGTGTTTGCAGTGCCCAATCATGAAAATAAAGGAGATTATTATGTGAATCCGTATTCGTTCGAATCAACAGACAAATATTAACTCTAAAAATGGTAGAAAGAGATATTTTTCTTATGAAACCAAAGCATCAATATCATTTATCCCAATAAGGAGAATATGTATATGGTGCCCAATCATGAAAAGAAAGGAGATTATACTGCGAATCCATTTTTATCCCAATCGAAAGATGAACTTCAATTCTAAAAATAGGAGAAATAGAAGTTTTTCCTATGAAACCAAAGTATCTATTCATTTATCCCAATGAGGGGAATGTGTTTATGGTGCCCAATCATTAAAAGAAATGAGATTATTATGTGAATCCATGTTTGTCCTAATTGAAAGATGAAATTCAATTCTAAAAATGGTGGAAAAAGAGGTTTTTCTTATGAATCCAATGCATCAATTCATTTATCCCATTGAGAATAATGTGTTTATGGTGCCGAATCATGAAAAGAAAGGATATTATTATATGAATCCACATTTATCCCAATTGAAAACTGAAAATCAATTCTAAAAATGATAGAAAGAGAGGTCTTTCTTATGAATCCAATGCATCAATATTATTTATCCTAACGAGGAGAATGTGTTTCTGGTGCCCAATAATGAAAAGAAAGGAGATTATTATGTGAATCCATGTTTATCTCAATTGAAAAACGAATTTCAATTCGAAAAATGGTGGAAGGAGAGGTTTTTCTTATGAAACCAAAGCATCAATCATTTACCCCAATGAGGAGGATGTGTTTATGGTGCCTAATCATGGAAAGAAAGGAGATTATTATGTAAATCCGGGTTTATCCCAATTAAAGGATGAATTACAATTCTAAAAATGGTAGAAAGAGAAGTTTTTCTTTTAAAACCAAAGCATCAATATCATTTATCCCAATAAGGAGAACGTGCTTATGGTGCCCAATCCTGAAAAGAATGGAGATTATTATGTGAATCCATGTTTGTCTAAATTGATAGATGAACATTATTCTAAAAATGGTAGAAAGTAAAGGTTTTCTTATGAAACCAAAGCATCAATATTATTTATCCCAATGAGAAGAATGTGTTTATGGTGCCAAATCATGAAAATAAAGGAGATCATTATGTGTATCCGTGTTTGTCCAAATTGACGACGTACATTAAGTCTAAAAATGGAAGAAAGTGATATTTTTCTTATGAAAGCAAAGCATCAATCATTTACCCCAATAAGAAGGATGTGTTTATGGTGCCCAATCATGAAGAGAAAGGAGATTATTATCTAAATCTGTTTCTATCCCAATTGAAAGATGAACTTTAACTCTAAAAATGGTAGAAAGTTTTTCTTATGGAACCAAAGCATTAATATCCTTTATCCTATAAGGGGAATGTGTTTATGATGCCCAATAATGAAAAGAAATGAGATTATTATGTGAATTCGCGTTTGTCCAAATCGATAGAGGAACATTATTTCTAAAAATGGTAATAAGAAAAGTTTTTCTTATGAAACCAAAGCATCAATATCATTTATCCCAATGAGGCAGATGTGTTCATGGTGCCCAATCACGAAAATAAAAGAGATTATTATATGAATCCATGTTTGTCCAAATCGACAGACGTACATTAATTCTAAAAATGGTAGAAATAGAAGTTTTCTTATGAAACCAAAACATTAATATCATTTATCCCAATGAGGGGAATGTGTTTATGGTGCCCAAACATGAAAAGAATAGAGATTATTATATGAATCTGTGTTTGTCTAAATTGATAGATGAACATTAAATCTAAAAATGGTAGAAATAGAAGGTTTTCTTATGGAACCAAAGCATCAATATCATTTATCCCAACGAGGAGGTTGTGTATATGGTGCCCAATTGTGAAAAGAAAGGAGATTATTAGGTGATGCTATGTTTATCCTAATTGAAAAGCAAATTTCAATTTTAAAAGTGGTGGAAAGAGAGGTTTTTCTAATGAAACCAAAGCATCATTATCTTTTATCCCAATGAGGAGAATGTGCTTACGGTGCCAAATCAAGAAAAGAAAAGAGATTATTATGTAAATCTGTGCTTGTCCAAATCGACAGACAAACATTAATTCTAAAAATGGTAGAAAGAAAAGTTTTTCGTATGAAACCCAAACATTAATATCATTTTTCCCAATAAGGAGAATGTGTTTATGGTGCCCAGTCTTGAAAAAAAAGCAGATTATTTTATGAATCCATGTCTATCCAATTGAAAGATTAACTTTAATTCTAAAAATGGTAGAAAGAGAAGTTTTCCTTATGAACAAAACATCAATATCATTTATCCCAAAGAGGAGAATGTGTTTATGGTGCCCATTCATGAAAAGAAAGGAGATTATTATGTGAATCAATATTTATCTCAATTGAAAGATGAATTTTAATTCTAAAAATGGTAGAAAGAAATGTTTTTCCTATGAAACCAAAGCATTAATAACCTTTATCCCAATGGGGAGAATGTGTTTATGGCACCCAATCATGGAAAGAAAAGAGATTATACTTTGAATCCATGTTTATCTAAATTGAAAGATGAACTTCAATTTTAAAAATGGTTGAAAGAAAAGCTTTCCTTATGAAACCAAAGCATCAATATCATTTATCCTAATGAGGAGAATATCTTTATGGTGCCCAATCATGAAAATAAAGTAGATTATAATGTCAATCTGTGTTTGTCCGAATCGACGAACAAACGTTAATTCTAAAAATTGTAGAAAAAGATGTTTTTCTTATGGAACCAAAGCATCGATACCATTTATCCCAATGAGGAGAATCTATTTATATAGCCCAATCATGAAAAAAAAGGATTATTATGTGAATGCATGTTTATGACAATTGAAAGATGAATTTTAATTCTAAAAATGGTGGAAAGAGAGGTTTTTCTTATGAATCCAAAGCACCAACATTATTTATCCCAATCAGGGAAATGTGTTTATGGTGCCTAATCATGAAAAGTAAGGAGATTATTATGTGAATCCATATTTATCCCAATTGAAAGATGAATTTCAATTCTAAAAATGGTGGAAGGAGAGGTTTTTCTTATGAAACCATTGCATTATTATCATTTATCCCA
>JBBYHK010322996.1:0-25891 GCA_038382065.1 Adansonia grandidieri | reverse complement strand
AGCATCAATATCGTGTATCCCAATGAGGTGAACATGATTGTAGTGCCTATAACAAAAAGTATAGAGATTATTATGAGAGTCCATGTTCGGCTCATTTCACGGATGAACTTTGATTATAAGGAAAATAGTGGAAAGAACAGCTTTTCTTGCAAATCCAAAGCATTAATATTATGTATCCCAATGTGGAGAACATGATTGTAGTGCCAATAACAAAAAGAATGGGGATTATAATGAGTATCCAAGTTTGTCTTATTTCATGGATGAACTTTAATTATATGGAAAATGGTAGAAAAAAAAGTTTTACTTGCAAATCCAAAGCATCAATGATATAATGGGTATCCAAGTTTGTCCCATTTCATATATGAACATTAATTATAAGGAAAGTGGTGCAAAGAAAAGCTTTTCTTGTAAATCCAAAGCATCCATATCTTGTATCCCAATGTGGAGAACATGATCATAGTGCCCAATAACAAAAAATGTGGGGATTATTATGAAAATCCAAGTTTGTCTCATTCGATGAATGAACATCAATTATAAGGAAAGTGGTGGAAGGAAAAGCTTTTATTGCAGATCCAAAGCATCCATATCTTGTATCCCAATGTGGAGAACATGATTGTAGTGCCAAAAACAAAAGGAATGAAGATTATAACGAGTATCCAAGTTTGTCTCTTTTCACGGATGAACGTTTATTATAAGGAAAATACTGGAAAGAAAAGTTTTTCTTGCAAATCCAAAGCATCAATATCGTGTATCCTAATTTGGAGAACATGATTGTAGTGCCAATAGCAAAACAAATGGAGATATAATGAGTATCCAAGTTTATCCCATTCCATAGATGAATATTAATTATAAGGAAAGTGGTGCAAAGAAAAACTTTTCTTGTAAATCCAAAGCATCCATATCTTGTATCCTAATGTGGAAAACATGATCATAGTGCCCAATAACAAAAAAAAATGGGGATTATTATGAAAATCCAAGTTTGTCTCATTCGATGAATGAACATGAATTATAAGGAAAGTGGTGGAAGGAAAAGCTTTTGTTGCAGATCCAAAGCATCTATATCTTGTATCCTAATATGGAGAACAAGATTGCAGTGCCAAAACAAAAGGAATGGAGATTATAATGAGTATCCAAGTTTGTCTCTTTTCATGGATGAACGTTTATTATAAGGAAAATACTGGAAAGAAAAGTTTTTCTTACAAATCCAAAGCATCAATATCGTGTATCCCAATCTGGAGAACATGACTGTAGTGCCAATAGCAAAACGAATGGAGATATAATGAGTATCCAAGTTTATCCCATTTCATAGATGAACATTAATTATAAGGAAAGTGGTGCAAAGAAAAGCTTTTCTTGTAAATCCAAAGCGTCCATATCTTGTATCCCAATGTGGAGAACATGATCATAGTGCCCAATAACAAAAAAAGTGGGGATTATTATGAAAATCCAAGTTTGCCTCATTCGATGAATGAACATCAATTATAAGGAAAGTGGTGGAAGGAAAAGCTTTTGTTGCAGATCCAAAGCATCCATATCTTGTATCCCAATGTGGAGAACATGATTGTAGTGCCAAAAACAAAAGGAATGGAGATTATAATGAGTATCCAAGTTTGTCTCTTTTCATGAATGAACATTTATTATAAGGAAAATACTCAAAAGAAAAGTTTTTCTCGCAAATCGAAAGCATCAATATCACGTATCTCAATGTGGAGAACATGATTGCAGTGCCAATAGCAAAAAGAATGGAGATATAATCAGTATCCAAGTTTATCGCATTTCATAGATGAACAATAATTTTAAGGAAAGTGGTGGAAAGAAAAGCTTTTCTTGCAAATCCAAAGCATCAATATTGTGTATCCCAATCTGGAGAACATGATTGTAGTGCCAATAGCAAAACAAATGGAGATATAATGAGTATCCAAGTTTATCCCATTTCATAGATGAACATTAATTATAAGGAAAGTGGTGGAAAGAAAAGATTTTCTTATAAATCCAAAGCATCCATATCTTGTATCCCAATGTGGAGAACATGATCATCGTGCCCAACAACAAAAAAAGTGAAGATTATTATGAATATCCAAATTTGTCTCATTCGATGAATGAACATCAATTATAAGGAAAGTGGTGGAAAGAAATGCTTTTGTTGCAAATCCAACGCGTCCATATCTTGTATCCCAATGTGGAGAACATGATTGTAGTGCCAAAAACAAAAAGAATGGACATTATAATGAGTATCCAAGTTTGTCTCCTTTCATGAATGAACATTTATTATAAGGAAAATACTCGAAAGAAAAGTTTTTCTCGCAAATCCAAAGCATCAATATCGTGTATCTCAATATGGAGAACATGATTGTAGTGCCAATAGCAAAAAGAATGGAGATATAATCAGTATCCAAGTTTTTCGCATTTCATAGATGAACATTAATTTTAAGGAAAGTGGTGGAAAGAAAAGCTTTTCTTGCAAATCTAAAGCATCAATATCTTGTGTCCCAATATGGAGAACATAATTGTAGTACCCAACCACAAAAAAGAATGGAGATTGTTATCAGAATCCAAGTTTGACTCATTTCACGAATGAACTTTGATTATAAGGAAAATGGTGTAATGAAAACCTTTTCTTGGCAACCCAAGGCATCAATATCATGTATCCCAATGAGGAGAACATGATTGTAGTGCCCAATAATAAAAAAAAGTGGAGATTTTTATGAGTATCCAAGTTTGTCTCATTCGATGAATGAACATCAATTATAAGAAAAGTGGTGGAAAGAAAAGCCTTTTTGCAAATCTAAAGCATCCGTATCATGCATCCTAATGTGGAGAACATAAGTGTAGTGCCAATAACAAAATGAATGGTGATTATGATGAGTACCCAAGTTTGTCTCATTTGACGTCGAACTTTAATTATAATGAAAATGGTGGAAAAAAAAGCTTTTCTTGCCAAACCAAAGCATCAATATCATGTATCCCAATGAGGTGAACATGATTATAGTGCCTATAACAAAAAGCATGGAGAATATTATGAGAATCCATGTTTGACTCATTTCACAGATGAACTTTTATTATAAGGAAAAAAGTGTAGAGAAAACCTTTTCTTGCCAAACCAAAGCATCAATATCGTGTATCCCAATGAGGAGAACATTATCGTAGTGCCCAATAACAAAAAAAGTGGAGATTATTATCAGTATCCAAGTTTGTCTCATTCGACGAATGAACATTAATTATAAGGAAAATGGTGAAAAGAAAAGCTTTTGTTGCAAACCCAAGGCATCCATATCTTGTATCCTAATGTGGAGAACATGATTGTAGTGCCAATAACAAAAAGAATGGAGATTATAATGAGTTTCCTAGTTTGTCTCATTTCACGTATGAACATTTATTATGAGGAAAATGCTAGAAAAAAAGTTTTTTCTTGTAAATCTAAAGCATCAATACCGTGTATGCCAATGTGGAAAACATGATTGTAGTACCAATAGCAAAAAGGATGGAGACATAATGAGTATTCAAGTTTGTCCCATTTCACTGGTGAACGTTGATTATAAGGAAAGTGGAGCAAAGAAAAGCTTTTCTTCTAAATCCAAAGCATCCATATCTTGCATCCCAATGTGGATAACTTGGTTGTAGCGCCCAATAACAAAAAAAATGGAGATTATTATTAGTATCCAAGTTTGTTTCATTTGACTGATGAGCATCAATTATGCATATAATGAGTATCCAAGTTTGTCTCATTTGGCAGATGAGCATCAATTATGCGAAAAATGGCAGAAAGAAAAGCTATTTTTACAAATCCAAAGCTTCAATATTGGGTATGCCAACGTGGAAAACATGATTGCAGTGATAATAACAAAAAGAATGGAGATTATAATGAGTATCCAAGTTTGTCTCATTTCATGAATGAACTTTAATTATGAGAAAAATGGTGGAAAGAAAAGTATTTTTTGCAAGTCCAAGGCATCAATATTGTGTATCCTAATGTGGAGAACATGATTGTAGTCCTAATAGCAAAAAGAATGGGGATATAATGAGTATCCAAGTTTGTCCTATTTCATAGATGAACATTGATTATAAGGAAAGTGGAGGAAAGAAAAGCTTTTCTTGCAAATCCAAAGCATCCATATCTTGCATCCCAATATAGAGAACACGATTATGGTGCCAATAGCAAAAGGAATGGAGATATAATAAGTATCCAAGTTTGTCCCATTTCACAGATGAACATTGATTATAAGGAAAGTGGTGGAAAGAAAAGCTTCTCTTGCCAAACCAAAGTATCAATATCGTGTATCCTAATTAGGTGAACATGATTGCAATGCCCATAACTAAAAGTATGAAAATTGTTATGAGAATCCATGTTTGACTTATTTCGCGGATGAACTTTGATTATAAGGAAAATGGTGGACAGAAAAGCCTTTCTTGCGAATCTGAAGTATTGATATCGTGTTTCTTAATGTGGAGAACATGATTATAGTGCCAAAAACAAAAGGAATAGGGATTATAATGAGTATCTAAGCTTGTGTCACTTCACGGATAAACTTTAATTATAAGTAAAATGGCGAAAAGAAAAGTTTTTTTGCAAATCCAAAGTATCAATATTGTGTATCCCAACGAGGAGAACATGATTGCAGTGCCAATAGCAAAAAGAATGGAGATATAATGAGCATCCAAGTTTACCCCATTTCATAAATGAACACTAATTATAAGGAAAGTGGTGGAAAGAAAAGCTTTTCTTGCAAATTTGCAGCATCCATATCTTGTATCCCAATGTGGAGAATATAATTGTAATGCGCATATCAAAAAGAATAGAGGTTATTATGAGTATCCATGTTTGTCTCATTTCACAAAAGAACATCAATTATAAGAAAAATGGCAGAAAGAAAAGCTTTTATTGAAAATCCAAAGCATCAATATTGTGTATGCCAATGTCGAGAAGATGATTGTAGTGCGAATAACAAGAAAAATGGTGATTACAATAAGCATCCAAATTTGCCTCATTTCATGGATGAACTTCAATTATAAGGAAAATACTAGAAAGAAAAGTTTTTCTTGCAAATCGAAAGCATCAATATCATGTATCCCAATGCGAAGAACATGATTGTAGTGCCAGTAGTAAAAAGAATGGAGATGTAATGAGTATCCAAGTTTGTCCCATTTCACAGATGAACACAGATTATAAAGACAGTGGTGGAAAGAAAAGCTTTTCTTGGAAGTCCAAAGCATCCATATCTTGTATCCTAATGCGGAGAACATGATTGTAATGCCCATATCAGAAAGAATGGAGATTATTATGAGTATCTAAGTTTGTCTCATTTCACAGATGAAATCAATTATGAGGAAAATGGTGGGAAGAAAAGCTTTTCTTACAAATCCAAAACATTAATATCCTGTATGCCAATATGGAGCACATGATTGTAGTGACAATAACAAAAAGAATAGAGATTATAATAAGTATCCAAGTTTGTCTTATTTGACAGATGAACATCAATTATGAGGAAAATGGTGAACAGAAAAGCTTTTCTAACAAATCTGAAGCATCAATATCGTCTATGCCAATATGAAGAACATGATTGTAGTGGCAATAACAAAAAGAATGGAGATTATAATGAGTATCCAAGTTTGTCTCATTTCACTAATAAACTTTAATTATAAGGAAAATGTTGGAAAGAAAAGTTTTTCTTGCAAATCCAAAGCATCAATATCGTGTATCCCAATATGGAGAACATGATTGTAGTGCCAATAGCAAAAAGAATGGAGATATAATAAGTATCCAAGTTTGTCCCATTTCATAGATGAACATTGATTATAAGGAAAATGGTGGAAAGAAAAGCTTTTCTTCCAAATCCAAAGCATCCATATCTTGTATCCCAATGTGGAGAACATGATTGTAGTGCCAATAACAAAAGGAATGGTGATTATGATGAGTACCTAGGTTTGTCTCATTTGACAGTCGAACTTCAATTATAAGGAAAATGGTGGAGAGAAAAGCTTTTCTTGCCAAACCAAAGCATCAATATCGTGTATCCTAATGAGGTGAACATGATTGTAGTGCCTATAACAAAAAGTATAGGGACTATTATGAGAATCTATGTTTGACTTATTTCATTGATGAACTTTGATTAAATAAGGAAAATGGTGTAAAGAAAACTTTTTCTTGCCAAATCAAAGCATCAATATCATGTATCCTAATGTGGAAAATATGATTGTAGTGCCACTAACAAAAACAATGGGGATTATTACAAGTATCCAAGTTTGTATCATTTCTTCGATGAACTTTGATTATAAGGAAAATGATGGAAAGAAAACCTTTTCTTGGAAATCCAAAGCATCAATATTTATATCCCAATGAGGAGAACATGATTGTAGTGCCCATAACTAAAAGAATAGAGATTATTGCAAGTATCCAAGTTTGTCTCATTTCATGGATGAGTATTAATTTTAAGGAAAATGGTGGAAAGAAAAGCTTTTCTTGCAAATCCAAAGCACCAATTCGTGTATGCCAATGTGGAGAAGATTATAGTGCCAGTAACAAAAAGAATGGTGATTATAATGAGTATCCAAGTTTGTCTCATTTCACGGATAAACTTTGTTTATAAGGAAAATGGTGGAAAGAAAAGCTTTTCTTGCCAAATCAAAGCATTAATATCTTGTATCCCAAAGAGGTGAACATGATTGTAGTGACCATAACAAAAAGTATGGAGATTATTAAGAGAATCCAAGTTTGACTCATGTTATGGATAAACTTTGATTATAAGGAAAATGGTGAAAAGAAAAGCTTTTCTTGCAAATGCAAAGCATCAATATCATGTAAGCCAAAGTGGAAAACATTATTGTAGTACAAATAACAAAAAGAATGGTGATTATAATGAGTATCTAAGTTTGTCTCATTTCCTGAATTAACTTTCATTATAAGAAAAATGGTGGAAAGAAAAGCTTTTCTCACCAAATCAAAGCATTAATATCGTGTATCCTAACAAGGTGAACATGATTGTAGTGCCAACAACAAAAAGAATGGTGTTTATAATAAGTATCCAAGTTTTTCTAATTTCACGGCTAAACTTTAACTATAACGAATATGGTGGAAAGAAAAGTTCTTCATGCCAAACCAAAGCATCAATATCGTGTATCCCAATGAGGTGAACATGATTGTAGTGCCCATAACAAAAGTATGGAGATTATTATGAGAATCCAAGTTTGACTCATTTCACGAATGAACTTTGATTATAAGGGAAATGGTAGAAAGAAAAGCTTTTCTTGCAAATCCAAAGCATCAATATCTTGTATCGCAATGTGGAGAACATGAATGTAGTGTCAATAACAAAAAGAATGGAGATTATAATGAGTATCCAAGTTTGTCTCATTTCATGGATGAACTTTAATTATAACGAAAATGGTGGAAAAAGAAATATTTCTTGCAAATCCAAAGCATCAATATCATGTATCCTTGTGTGGAGAACATGATTGTAGTGCCAATAGCAAAAAAAATGGAGATATAACGTGCATCCAAGTTTGTCCCATTTCACAAATGAACATTAATTATAAGTAATTATGGTGGAAAGAAAAGCTTTTCTTGCAAATTCAAAGCATTCATATCTTGTATCCTAATATGGAGACCATGATTTTATTGCCCATATGAAAAAGAATAGAGATTATTACGAGTATCAAAGTTTGTCTTATTTGACAGATGAATATCAATTACAAGGAAAATGCTAGAAGTAAAACCTTTTCTTGCATATCCAAAGCATCAATATCGTGTATGCCAACATGGAGAACATTATTGTAGTGTCAATAACAAAAAGAATGGAGATTATAATGAGTATCCAAGTTTGTCTCATTTCACAGATGAACTTTAATTATAAGGAAAATGGTGGAAAGAAAAGCTTTTCTTGGCAAATCAAAGCATCAATCTCCTGTATCCTAATGAGTAGAACATGATTGTAGTGCCCAAGAGCGGAGATTATTGCGAGTATCCTAGTTGGTCTCATTCCATGGATGAACATTAATTATAAAGAAAGTGGTGGAAAGAAAAGCTTTTCTTGCAAATCCAATGCATCCATATCCTATATCCTAATGTCAAGAAGATGATTGCAGTGCCAATAACAAAAAGAATGGTGATTATAATGAGTATCCAAGTTTGTCTCATTTCACATATGAACTTTAATTATAAGGAAAATTATGGAAATCAAAGCTTTTCTTGCTAAATCAAAGCATCAATATCGTGTATCCCAATAAGGTGAGCATGATTGTAA
This sequence comes from Adansonia grandidieri, assembly GCA_038382065.1. Taxonomy (NCBI): domain Eukaryota; kingdom Viridiplantae; phylum Streptophyta; class Magnoliopsida; order Malvales; family Malvaceae; genus Adansonia; species Adansonia grandidieri. Next base: position 17,654 of record JBBYHK010322996.1, on the reverse strand, counting down.
TGCCCATAACAAAAAGTATTAAGATTATTACGAGAATCCAAGTTTGACTCATTTCACAGATGAACTTTGATTATAAAGAAAATGGTGGACGAAAAACCTTTTCTTGTAAACCTAAAGCATTAATATTATGTATCCCAACGAGGAGGACATGACTGTAGTGCCCATAACAAAAAGAATGGAGATTATTACGTGTATCCATGTTTGTCTCATTTCATTGATGAACGTCAATTATAAAGGAAAATGGTGGAAAGAAAAGCTTTTCTTGCAAATCCAAATCATCAATATCGTGTACACCAATGTGGAGAAGATGATTGCAGCGCTAATAACAAAAAGAATGGAGATTGTAATGAGTATCCAAGTTTGTCTCATTTCATGGATGACCTTTACTTATAAGGAAAATGGTGGAAAGAAAAGCTTTTCTTGCTAATCAAAGTCACAATATCACTTATCCCAATGAGATGAACACGTTTATAGTGCCCATAACAAAAAGTATGGAATTATTATGACTATCCAAGTTTGTCTCATTTCACTGATGAACATTAATTATAAGGAAAATGGTGGAAAGAAAAGCTTTTCTTGCAAATCTAAAGCATCAATATCATGTATCCTAATAAGAAAAAAATGTTTGTAGTGCCCACAACAAAAAGAATGGAGATTTTTACGAGTATCAATGCTTGTCTTATTCCATGGTTGAACATTAATTATAAAGAAAGTGGTGGAAAAAAATGCTTTTCTTGTAAATCCAAAGCATCCATATCTTGTATCCCAATATGGAAAACATGATTCTAGTGCCAATAAAAAAAAAAGAATATAGATTATAATGAGTATCCAATTTGTCTCATTTCACAGATGAACTTCAATTATAAGGAAAATGGTGGAAAGAAAAGCTTTTCTTGCCAAACGAAATGTCAATATCGTGTATCCTAATAAGGAGACCATGATTGTAGTGCCCATAACAACAAAAATGGAGATTATAATGAGTATCTAAGTTTGTCTTATCCCATGAAAGAATGGTGGAAAGAAAAACTTTTCTTGAAAATCCAAAGCATCTATATCTTGTATCCCAATGTGGAGAACATGATTATAGTGCCTAATCACAAAAAGAATGGAGATTATTATGATAATCCAAGTTAATGGAGATTGTTATGATAATCCAAGTTTGACTCATTTCACAGATAAACTTTGATTATGAGGAAAAATAATGTAAAGAGAACCTTTTCTTGCCAAAGCAAAGCATCAATATCGTGTATCCCAATGAGGAGAACATGATTATCGTGCCAATAGCAAAAAGAATGGAGATATAATAATTATCCAAGTTGTCCTATTTCATAGATAAACATTGATTATAAGGAAAGTGGTGAAAAGAAAAGCTTTTCTTCCAAATCCAAAGCATCCATATCTTGTATCCCAATGCGGAGAATATGATTGTAGTGCCAATAACAAAATGAATAATGATTTTGATGAGTACCTAAGTTTGTCTCATTTGATGGCTGAACTTCAATTATAAGGAGCTTTTCATGCCAAACCAAAGCACCAATATCATGTATCCCAATAAGGTGAACATGATTGTAGTGCCTATAACAAAAAGTATGGAGACTATTATGAGAATCCAAGTTTGACTCATTTCACGGATAAACTATGGTTGTAAGGAAAAAGGTGAAAAGAAAAGCTTATCCTACAAATCCATAGCATAAACATCGTGTATCCCAATGAGAAGAACATGTTTTTAATGCCCATAACAAAAAGAATGGAAATCATTATGAGTATCCAAGTTTATCTTATTTCACAAATGAACATTAATTATAAGGAAAATGGTGGAAACAAAAGCTTTTCTTGCATATCTAAAGCTTCAATATCGTGTATCCTAACGTGAAAAACATGATTGTAGTGCCAACAACAAAAAGAATAGAGATTATAATGAGTATCCAAGTTTGTCCCATTCTGCTGATGGACATTAATTATAAGGAAAGTGGTGGAAAGATAAGTTTTTCTTGCAAATCCAAAGCATCCATCTCTTATATCCCAATTTGGAGAACATGATTGTAATGCCCATAACAAACAGAATAGAGATTATTACAAGTATCCAAGTTTGCCTCATTTCACAGATGAACATTAATTATAAGGAAAATGGTGGAAAGAAAAGCTTTTCTTGCCAAATGAAAGCATCAATATCGTGTATCCCAATAAGGTGAACATGATTGTAGTGCCAATAGCAAAATGTATTGGAGATTATTATGAGAATCCAAGTGTGACTCATTTTGCGGATAAACTTTGATTCAAAGGAAAATGGTGGAAAGAAAAGCTTTTCTTGTGAATCCAAAGCATCAATATCGTGTATCCTAATATGGAGAATATGATTGTAGTGCCAATAACTTAAAGAATGGAGATTATAATTAGTGTCCAAGTTTGTCTCATTTCACAGATGAACTTTAATTAGAAGGAAAATGGTGGGAAGAAAAGCTTTTCTTGCAAATCCAAAGCATCAATATCGTGTATCCCAATGTGGAAAACATGGTTGCAGTGCCAATAACAAAAAGAATAGAGATTATAATGAGTATCCAATTTTTTCCCATTTCGTGGATGAACATTAATTATAAGGAGAGTGGTAGAAAGAAAAGCTTTTCTTACAAATCCAAAGGATCCATATCTTGTGTCCCAATGTGGAGAACAAGATTGTTATGCCTATAACAAAAAGAATGGAGATTATTCCGAGTATCCAATTTTGTCTCATTTCACAGATGGGCTTTAATTATAAGGAAAATGGTGGAAAGAAAAGCTTTTCTTGCAAATGCAAAGCATCATTATCGTGTATGCCAATGTTGAGAACATGATTGTAGTGCCACTAACAAAAAAAATTGAGATTATAATAAGTATCCAAGTTTGTCTCATTTCACAGATGAACTTTAATTACAAGGAAAGGTGGAAAGAGAAGTTTTCTTACCAAATCAAAGCATCAATATCCTATATCCAATAAGGTGAACATGTTTGATGAACTTTAATTACAAGGAAAGGTGGAAAGAGAAGTTTTCTTACCAAATCAAAGCATCAATATCCTATATCCAATAAGGTGAACATGTTTGTTGTGCCCATAACAAAAAGTGTGGAGATTATTATTACCATCCAAGTTTGTCTCATTTCACGGATGAACATTAATTACAGGAAAAATGGTGGAAGGAAAAGCTTTCCTTGAAAATCCAAAGCATCAATGTCGTGTATCCCCATGAGAAGAACATGTTTGTAGTGCATGAGGATTATTATGAGTATCCATGCTTGTCTCATTTCATAGAAGAACATTAATTATAAGGAAAATGGAGGAAAGAAATGCTTTTCTTGCAAATCCAAAGCATCAATATTGTGTATCCCAATGAGGAGAGCAAGATTGTAGTGCCCATAACAAAAAGAATGAAGATTATTCCTAGTATCCAAGTTTGTCTCATTTCGGATGAACATTAATTTTAAGGAAAATAGTCAAAAGAAAAGCTTTTCCTTCAAATCCAAAGCATCAATATCGTGTATGCCAATGTGGAGAACATGATTGCAGTGCCAATAACAAAAAGAATAGAGATTATAATGAGTATCGAAGTTTATCTTGCTTCACAGATGAACTTTAATTATAAGGAAAATGGTGCAAAGAAAAGCTTTTCTCTGCAAATCAAATCATCAATATCATGTATCCCAATGAGGTGAACATAATTGTAGTGCCTATAACAAAAAGTATGGAGATTATTATATCAACCTAAGTTTGACTCATTTCACGGATGAGCTTTGATTATAATGAAAATGGTGGAAAGAAAAGCTTTTCTTGCAAATCCAAAGCGTCAATATCATGTATCCCAATGTGGAGAACACGATTGTAGTGCCCAATGACAAAAAGAATAGAGATTCTTATAAGAATCCAAGTTTGACTTATTTCATTAATGAACTTTGATTATAAAGAAAATGGTCGAAAGAAAGCCTTTTCTTGCCAAACCAAAGCATCAATATCGTGTATCCCAATGTGGAGAACATGATTGTAGTGCCCAATAACAAAAAAATAGAGATTATTACGAGTACCCAAGTTTGTTTCATTTCACGAATAAATTTTAATTATAAGGAAAATGGTGGAAAAAAGTTTTTCTTGCACATCCAAAGCATCAATATCGTGTATCCTAACGTGGAGAACATGATTGTAGTGCCAATAACAAAAAGAGTGGGGATTATAATGAGTAGCCAAGTTTTACCATTTTGCGGATAAACATTAATTACAAGGAAATGGTGGAAAAAAACTTTTTTTTGTAAAACCAAAGCATCAATATTGTGCATCTTGACATGGAGGATATGATTTAGTGCCCAATCACAAAAAGAATAGAGATTATTATGAGAATCCAAGTTTGACTCATTTCATGGATGAACTTTGATTATAAGGAAAATGGTGGAAACAAAACCTTTTCTTCCTAAACCAAAGCATCAATATCGTGTATCCCAGTGAGGAGACCATGATTATGGTGCCTAATAACAAAAAAAAATGGAGATTATTACGAGCATCCAAATTTGTCTCTTTTCACGAATAAACATTAATTATAAGCAAAATGGTGCAAAGAAAAGCTTTTCTTGCAAATCCAAAGTATCAACATCATGTATGCCAATGTGAAGAACATGATTGTAGTGCCAATAACAAAAAGAATGGAGATTATAATTTGTATCCAAGTTTATCTCATTTCACGGATGAACTTCAATTATAAAGAACATGGTGGAAAGAAAGGTTTTCTTGCCAAATCAAAGCATCAATATCATGTATCCCAATGAGGTGAACATGATAGTAGTGCCCATAACAAAAAGTATGGAGATTATTATGAGAATCCAAGTGTGACTCATTGCATGGATGAACTTTGATTACAAGAAAAATGGTGGAAAGAAGAGCTTTTCTTGAAAGTCTAAAGCATCCATATCATGTATCCCAATACAGAGAACATGATTGTAGTGCCAATAACTAAAAGAATGAAGATTATAATCAGTATCCGAGTTTGGCTCATTTCATGAATGAACTTTAATTATAAGGAGAATGGTGGAAGGAAAACCTTTTCTAGCCAAGCCAAAGCATCAATATCATGTACCCTAATATGGAGAATGTGATTGTAGTGCCACTAACAAAGTATCCAAGTTTGTATTATTTCATGAACGAACTTTGATTATAAGGAAAATGGTGGAAAGAAAAGCTTTTGTTACAAATCCAAAGCATCAATATCTTGTATCCCAATTAGGTGAACAAGATTATAGTGCCTAGAACAAGAGGTATAGAGATTATTATGAGAATCTAAGTTTGACTTATTCCATAGATGAACTTTGATTATAAGGAAAATGGTAGAAAAAAAAAGCTTTTCTTGCAAATCTAAAGCATTAACATCTTGTACCCAATGTGGGGAACATGATTGTAGTGCCAATAACAAAATGAATTGAGCTTATAATAAGTATCCAAGTTAGTCTTATTTCCCTTATAAATGTTAATTATAAGGAAAATGGTTGAAAGAAAAGCTTTTCTTCTAAAACCCATCAATATCGTGTATCCCAATATGGAGACCATGATTATAGTGCCTAATAAGAAAAAAAAATGTAGATTATTATGAGTATCCAAGTGTGTCTCATTTCACAGATGAACTTTGATTATAAGGAAAATGGTGGAACAAAAAGCTTTTCTTGCAAATCCAAAGCATCAACCAATGAGAAGAACATGATTGTAGTGCCCATAACAAAAAGAATGGAGATTATTACGAGTATTAAAGTTTTTCTCATTTCACCGATGAACTTTGATTATAAGAAAAATAGTGGAAAGAAAACCTTTTCTTCCTAAACCAAAGCATCAAAATCGTGTATCCCAATGAGAAGACCATGATTGCAGCACCCAATAACAAAAGAATGGAGATTATTACAAGTATCTATGTTTGTCTCATTTCATGGATAAACATTAATTAAGTGAAATGGTGGAAAGAAAAGCTTTTCTTGCAAATCCAAAGCATCAATATCGTGTATGCCAATGTGGAGAACTTGATTGTAGTGCCAATAACAGAAAGGATAGAGCTTATAATGAGTATCCAAGTTTGTCTCATTTCACGGATGAACATTAATTATACAAAATATGATGGGTAGAAAAGCTTTTCTTGCCATTTCAAAGCATCAATATCGTGTATCCTAATGAGGTGAACATGATTGTAGTGCCCATAATAGAAAGTATAGAGATTATGAGAATCTAAGTTTAACTCATTTCATGGATGAACTTTGATTATAAGGAAAATGGTGGAAAGAAATGCTTTTCTTGGAAATCCAAAGCATCAATATCACATATCGCAATGAGAAGAAAATGATTATAGTGCCCATAACAAAAGGCATGGAGATTATTCGAGTATACATGTTTGCTTCATTTCATAGATGAATATTAATTATAAGGAAATGGTGGAAATAAAGCTTTTCTTGCAAATCCAAAGCATCAATATCATGTATCCAATGAGAAGAACATATTTGTAGTGCCTATAACAAAAAGCAGGGAGATTATTATGAGTATTCATGTTTGTCTTATTTCATGAATGAACATTAATTATAAGGAAAATAGAGGAAAGAAAAGCTTTTCTTGCTAGTCCAAAGTATCAATATCGTGTATCCCAATGTGGAGAATATGATTGTAGTGCCAATTACAAAAAGAATGGAGATTATAATGAGTATCCAAGTTTGTCTTATTTCACGGATGAACATTAATTATAAGGAAAATGGTGGAAAGAAAAGCTTTTCTTGCAAATCCAAAGCATCAATATCGTGTATGCCAATGTGGGGAACATTATTGTACTGCCAATAATGAAAAGAATGGAGATGATAATGAATATCCAAGTTTGTCTCATTTCATGGATAAACTTTAATTGTAAGGAAAATGGTGGAAGGAAAAGCTTTTCTTGCCAAACCAAAACATCAATATCGTGTATCCTAATAAGGAGACCATGATTGTAGTGCCCAATAACAAAAAAATGGTGATTATTACAAGTATCCAAGTTTCTCTCATTTCACGGTTAAACATTAATTATAAGGAAAATGGTGGAAGGAAATGCTTTTCTTGCAAATCCAAAGCATCAATATCGTGTATGCTAAAGTGGAGAACATGATTGTAGAGCCAATAACAAAAAGAATGGAGTTTATAATGAGCATCCAAGTTTGTTTGATTTCACGGATGAACTTTAATTATAAGGAAAATGGTGGAAAGAAAAGCTTTTCTTGCTAAATCGAAGTATCAATATCATGTATCCCAATGAGGTGAACATGATTCTAGCGCCCATAACAAAAAGAATTGAGATTATTATGAGAATTCAAGTTTGACTCATTTCACGGATAAACTTTGAATATAAGGAAAATGGTGGAAAGAATGCTTTTCATGCAAATCGAAAGCATCAATATTGTGTATCCCAACATGGAGAACACAATTGTAGTGCCCAATCACAAAAAGAATGGAGCTAGTTATTAGAATCCAAGTTTGACTCATTTCATGATAAACTTTGGTTATAAGGAAAATTGCGGCAAGAAAACCTTTTCTTGCCAAACTAAAGCATCAATGTCCTATATCCCAATGAGGAGAACAAGATTGTGGTGCGCAATAACAAAAAAATGGAGATTATTATGAGCATCAAAGTTTCTCTTATTTCACAGATGACCATTAACTATAAGAAAAATGGTGGACAGAAAAGCTTTTCTTGTAAATCCAAAGCATCAATATCATGTATCCTAATGTGGAAAACATGATTGCAATGCCAATAGGACAAAGCATGGAGATTATAATAAGTATCCAAGTTTGAATCTTTTCACAGGTGAACTTTAATTATAAGGAAAATGGTGGAAAGAAAAACTTTTCTTGCCGAATCAAAGCATCAACATCTTGTATCCGAATGAGGCAAGCATCATTCTAGCGCCTATAACAAAAAGAATGGAGATTCTTACGAGAGTCCAAGTTTGACTCATTTCAAGGATAAACTTTAAATATAATGAAAATGGTGGAAAGAAAAGCATTTCTTGCAAATCCTAAGCGTCAATATCATGTATCCCAACATAGAGAACAAGATTGTAGCACCCAATCACAAAAAGAATGGAGCTAATTATGATAATCCAAGTTTGACTCATTTCACGGATGAACTTTTATTATAAGGAGAATGGTAGAAAGAGAACCTTTTCTTGCCAAACAAAAGCATCAATGTCATGTATCCCAATGAGAAGAACATGATTGTAGTGCCTAATAACAAAAAAAAAATGGAGATTATTACAAGTATCCAAGTTTGTCTCATTCCATGGATGAACATTAATTATAAGGAAAATGGTGAAAAAAATTTTTCTTGCCAAACAAAAGCATCAATGTCGTGTATCCCAATGAGGAGAACATGATTGTAGTGACCAGTAACAAAAAAAATGTAGATTATTACGAGTACCCAAGTTTGTCTCATTCCATGGATGAACATTAACTATAAGGAAAATGGTGGAAAGGAAAGCTTTTCCTCCCAAACCAAAGCATTAATACCATGTATCCCAATCAGGAGACCGTAATTGTAGTGCATAATAAAAAAATGGACACTATTACAAGTATTCGAGTTTCTCTCATTTCATAATTGAACATTAATTATAAGGGAAATGGTGGAAAGAAATGCTTTTCTTGCAAATCCAAAGCATCAATATCTTGTATGCTAATGTGGAGAACATGATTATAGTGCCAATAACAAAAAGAATGGAGTTTAGAATGAGTATCCAAGTTTGTCTCATTTCATGGATGAACTTTAATTATAGGGAAAATGATGGAAAGAAAAGTTTTCTTGCCAAGTCGAAGCGTCAATATCATGTATCCCAATGAGGTGAACATGATTCGAGTGCCCATAACGAAAAGAATTCAAATTTTTATAAGAATCGAAGTTTAAGTCATTTCATGGATAAACTTTAAATATAAGGACAATGGTGGAAAAAAAACCTTTTCTTGCAAATCAAAAGCATCAATATCATGTATCATAACATGGAGAACATAATTGTAGCGCCTAATCACAAAAAGAATGTAGCTAATTATGAGAATCCAAGTTTGACTCGTTTCACAGATGAACTTTGGTTATGGGGAAAATGGTGGAAAGAAAACCTTTTTTCGTCGAACCAAAGCATCAATGTCCCATATCCCAATGAGGAGAACAAGATTGTAGTGCCCAATAACAAAAAAATGGAGATTATTACGAGTATCTAAATTTATCTCATTTCACGGATGACCTTTAACTATAAGGAAAATGGTGGAAAAAACACTTTTCCTTCAAATCTTAAGCATCAATATTGTGGATCCTAATGTAGAGAACTTGATTATAGTACCAATAGCAAAAGGAATGGAGATTATAATGAGTATCCAAGTTTAACTCATTTCACGGATGAACTTTAATTATAAGAAAAATGGTGGAAAGAAAAGCTTTTCTTGCCAAATCCAAGCATCAACATCGTGTATCCGAGTGAGATGAGCATCATTCTAGTGCCCATAACAAAAAGAATGGAGATTACTATGAGAATTCAATTTTGACTTATATCACAGATAAACTTTAAATATAAGGAAAATGGTGGAAAAAAAAGCTTTTCTCGCAAATCCTAAGCATCAATATCGTGTCTCCCAACATGGAGAACACGATTGGAGTGCCCAATCACAAAAAGAATGGAGCTAATTATGAGAATCCAAGTTTGACTCATTTCACAGATGAACTTTGATTATAAGGAAAATGGTGGAAAGAAAACCTTTTCTTGCCAATCAAAAGCATCAATGTCATGTATCCCAATACGGAGAACATGATTGTAATGCCTAATAACAAAAAAAAATGGAGATTATTACGAGTATCTAAGTTTGTCTCATTCCATGGATGAACATTAATTATAACGAAAATGGTGGAAAGAAAAGCTTTTCTTACAAATCCCAAGCATCAATATAATGTATTCCAAATTGGCTAACTTGATTGTTGTGCCTAATCATAAAAAGAATTTTGATTATTACAAGAATCCAAGTTTGACTCATTTGATGGACAAACTTTAATTATAAGGAAAATAGTGGAAAAAAAGCTTTTTTTGCAAATCCAAAGCATCGATATTATGTATCACAATATGGAGAACATGATTGTAGTGCCCAATCATAAAAAGAATGGAGATTATTGCGAGAATCCAAGTTTTACTCATTTGATGGACAAACTTTGATTATATGAAAAATGGTGAAAAGAAAAACCATTCCTAGCCAAACCAAAGCATCAATATCATGTATCCCAATGAATGAACATGATTGCAGTGCCCGTAACAAAAAAATGGAGATTATTACAGGTATCCAAGCTTGTCTCATTTCACGGATGACCATTAATTATAAGGAAAATGGTGGAAAGAAATTTTTTTCCTGCAAATACATAGTATCAATATCATATCGTGTATCCCAATGAGGAGAGCATGATTGTAGTGCTCACAACAAAAAGAAAGGAGATTATTACAAGCATCCAAGTTTGTCTCATTTCATGAATGAATATTAATTATAAGCAAAATAGTGGAAAGAAAACCCTTTCTTTGCAAACCAAAGCATCAATATCATGTATCTCAATGAGGAGACCATGATTATAGTGCCCAATAACAAAAAAAAAATGGAGATTATTACAAGTATCCAAGTTTATCTCATTTCACGAATAAACTTTGATTATAAGGAAAATGGGGGAAAGAAAAGCTTTTCTTGCAAATCCAAAGCATCAATATCCTGTAACCCAATGAGAAGAACATGATTGTAGTGCCCATAACAAAAAAAATGGTGATTATTATGAATATCCAATTTTGTCTCATTTTAGGAATGAACATTAATTGTAAGGAAAGTGGTGGAGGAAAACCTTTTCTTCCCAAAACAAAGCACCAATATCATGTATCCCAATGAAGTTAACATAATTGTAGTGCCCACTAACAAAAAGAGTAAGGATTGCTATGAGCATCCAAGTTTTTCTTATTTCACGGATGAACTTTGATTACAAGGAAAATGGTGAAAAGACATGCTTTTCTTGCAAATCCAATGCATCAATATCGTATATCTGATCAAGGAGAACGTGATTGTGGTGCCATAACAAAAAGAATAGAGATTATTATGAGTATCCAAGTTTGTCTCATTTCAGGGATGAACTTTAATTATAAGGAAAATGGTGGAAAGAAAAGCTTTTCTTGCAAATCCAAAGCATCAATATCGTGTATGCCAATGTCGAGAACATAATTGTAGTTCCAATAACAAAAGGAATAGAGGTTATAATGAGTATCCAAGTTTGCTTTATTTCACGGATAAACTTTAATTATATGGAAAATGGTGGAAAGAAAAGTTTTTCTTGCCAAATCAAAGCACCAATGTCATGTATCCCAATAAGGTGAACATGATTGTAGTGCCCATAACAAAACGTACAAAGATTATTGTGAGAATCCACATTTTACTCATTTCATGGATGAACATTGATTATAAGGAAAATGGTGGAAAAAAATGCTTTTCTTGCAAATCCAACGCATCAATATCGTGTATCCCAATGAGAAGAACATGATCATAGTGCCTATAACTAAGTGAATGGAGATTATTTCGAGTACTCAAGTTTGTCTCATTTCATGGATGAACTTTGAATATAAGGCAAATGGTGGAAAGAAAAACATTTCTTGCAATTCTAAAGCATTAATATCGTGTATCCCAACGTGGAGAACATGATTGTAGTGCCTAATCACAAAAAGAATGGAGCTAATTATGAGAATCCAAGTCTGACTTATTTCATGGATGAACTTTGCTTATAAGGAAAATGGCAAAAAGAAAACCTTTTTTTGCTAAACCAAAGCATCAATATCGTGTATCCCAATGTGGAGAACATGACTATTGTGCCACTAACAAAAAGAATGGAGATTATTACAAGTATCCAAGATTGTCTCATCTCACGGGTGAACTTTAATTATAAGGAAAATGTGGAAAGAAAAGCTTTTCTTGCCAAACCAAAGCATTAATATCGTGTATCACAACGTGGAGAACATGATTGTAGTGCCACCAACAAAAAAAGTGGGAATTGTTGCAAGTATCCAGGTTTGTATCATTTCATATATGAACTTTAAATATAAGGAAAATGACAGAAAGGAAAGCTTTCCTTGTAAATCCAAAGCATCAATGTCGTGTACCCAATGTCGAGCACTTGATTATAGTGCCCATTAACAAAAAGAATCAAGATTGTTACCAGTATCCAAGTTCGTTTCATTTCACAAATAAACTATGATTATAAGGAAAATGGTGAAAAGAAAAGCTTTTCTTGCAAATCCAAAGCAACAATATCATGTATCCCAATCAGAAGAACATGATTGTAGTGGCCAATCACAAAAAGAATGGAGATTATTAGGAGAGTCCAAGTTTGACTCATTTAATGGACAAACTTTGATTATAAGGAAAATGATGGAAAGAAAACAATTCCTTGCCAAACCAAAGCATCAATACTCTGTATCCCAATGAGGAGATCATGATTGTAGTGCCCATATCAAAAAGAATGGACATTATTATAGGTATCTAAGTTTGTCTTGTTTCACAAATGACCATTAATTATAAGGGAAATGATGGAAAGAAAAGCTTTTCCTGCCAAACCAAAGCATCAATATAGTGTATCCCAAAGCGGAGAACATGATTGTAGTGCCACTAATAAAGAGAATAGAGACTATTACAAGTATCCTAGTTTGTCTTATTTCATGGATGAACTTTAATTATAAGGAAAACGGTGGAATTAAAAGCTTTTCTTGGCAAACCAAAGCATCAATATCGTGTATCCTAATGTGGAGAACATGATTGTAGTGCCACTAACAAAAAGAATTGAGATTATTATGAGTATCCAAGTTCGTATCATTTCACGGATGAACTTTAATTATATGAAAAATGGTGGAAAAAAAGCTTTCCTTGCAAATCCAAAGCATGTTGTGCACCCAATATGGAGAACATGATTGTAGTGCCCATTAACAAAAAGAATCGAGATTATTACGAGTATCCAAGTTCATCCCATTTCACGGATAAACTTTGATTATCAGGAAAATGGTGAAAAGAAAAGCTTTTCTTGCAAATCCAAAGCATAAATATAATGTATCCTAATGAGATGAACATGATTGTAGTGCCCATCACAAAAAGAAAAGAGATTGTTACGAGTATCTAAGTTTGTCTCATTTCATAGATGAACATTAATTATAAAGAAAATGGTTAAAAGAAAAGCTTTTCTTGCAAATGCAAAGCATCATTATCGTGCATGCCAATGTTGAGAACAAGATTGTAGTGCCAATAAAAAAATGAATGGAGATTATAATGAGTACCCAAGTTTGTCTCAATTCACAAATGAACTTTAATTATAAGAAAAATGGTGGAAAGAAAACCTTTTCTTCCCAAACCAAAGCATCAATATCATGTATCCCAGTGTGGAGAACACGACTGTAGTGCCCAATCACAAAAAGAATGGAGATTATAATGAGTATCCAGGCTTGTCTCATTTCACAGATGAACTTTAATTATAAGGAAAATGGTGGAAAAAAAGTTTTTCTTGCCAAATCAAAGCATCATTATCGTGTATCCTAATGAGGTGAACATGATTATAGTGCCCATAACAAAAGGTATGGAGATTATTATTAGAATTCAAGTTTGACTCATTTCACAGATAAACTTTGATTATAAGGAAAATGGTGGAAAGAAATGCTTTTCTTGTAATCCAAAGCATCAATATCGTGCATCCCAATATGAATAACACGATTGTAACGACCATAATGAAAAGATTGGAGATTATAATAAGTATCCAAGTTTATCTCACTTCACGAATGAACTTCAATTATAGGGAAAATGGTGAAAAAAATCTTTTCTTGCAAATCCAGAGCATTAATATTGTGTATCCCAATAAGGAGAACACGATTGTGGTGCCCAATAACAAAAAAAATGGAGATTATCATGAGTATCCAAGTTTGCCTTCTTTCATGGATGTACATTAATTATAAGGAAAGTGGAGGAAAGAAAACCTTTTTTTCCTAAACCAAAGCATCAATATCATGTATCCCAATGAGGGGACCATGATTGTAGTGCACAATAACAAAAAAAATGGAGATTATTACGAGTATCCAAGTTTTTCTCATTTCACGAATAAACTTTGATTATAAGGAAAATTGTGAAAAGAAAAGCTTTTCTTGCAAATCCAAAGTGTTAAAATTGTGTACCCCAATGAGAATAACATGATTGTAGTGCCCATTACAAAAGGAATGGAGATTATTATGAGTATCCAAGTTTATCTCATTTCATAGATGAACATTAATTAGAAGGAAAGTGGTGGAAAGAAAACCTTTTCTTTCGAAACCAAAGCATCAATATCGTGTATCCCAATGAGGAGACCATAATTGTAGTGCCCAATAATGGAAAAAAGGAGATTATTATGAGTATCCAAGTTTGACTCATTTCACGGATGAACTTTAATTATAAGGAAAATGGTGGAAACAAAACCTTTTCTTGCCAAATCAAAGCATCAATATTGTGTATCCCAATGAGGAGAATATGATTGTAGTGCCCAATAGCCAAAAAATTGGTCATTATTATGAGTATTCAAGTTTATCTTATTTCGCAAATGAACATTAATTATAAGGAAAATGATGGAAGGAAATGCTTTTCTTGCAAATCCAAAGCATCCATATCTTATATCCCATTATGGGGAACATGATTGTAGTGCCAATGGCAAAAGGAATGGAGATTATTACAAGTATACAAGTTTGTATCATTTCATTTATTAACTTTAATTATAAGGAAAATGGTTGAAAGAAAAGCTTTTCTTACAAATCCAAGGCATCAATGTCATGCATCCCAAATGTGAGAACATGATTGTAGTGCCCATTAACAAAAAGAATCAGGATTATTGCAAGTATTCAAGTTAGTCTCATTTCACAGATAAACTTTGGTTATAAGGAAAATGGTAGAAAGAAAAGCTTCTCTTGCAAATCTAAAGCATCAATAACGTGTATCCTAACATAGAGAACATGATTGTAGTGCCACTAACCAAAACAATGGAGATTATTACAAATATCCAAGTTTGTCTCATTTCACGTATGAACTTTAATTATAAGGAAAATGGTGGAAAAAAACATTTTCTTGCTAAACCAGAGCATCAATATTATGTATCCCAATGTGGAGAACATGATTATAGTGCCACTAATAAAAAGAAAAGGGATTATTACAGGTGTCCAAGTTTGTATCATTTCATGGATTAACTTTGATTATAAGGAAAAGGGTTGAAAGGAAAGCTTTTCTTGCAAACCTAAAGCATCAATATCATGTATCCCAATGTGGGGAACATAATTGTAGTGCCACTAACAAAAAGAGTGGACATTATAATGAGTATCCAAGTTAGTTCCATTTCGTGGATGAATAGTAATTATAAGGAAAATGGTTGAAAGAAAATCTTTTCTTGCAAATCCAAAGCATCAATATCGTGTATCCCAATTTGGAGAACATGATTGTAGTGCCCAATCACAAAAAGAATAGAGATTATTATGGGATCCAAGTTTGACTTATTTCATGGACAAACTTTGATTATAAGGAAAATTGTGGAAAGAAAGCAATTCCCTACCAAACCAAAGTATCAATATCGTATATCCCCAGAAGGAGAACATGACTATAGTGCCCATAACAAAAGGAATGGAGATTATTATGGGTATCCAAGTTTGTCTCATTTCATGGATGAACATGAATTATAAGGAAAGTGGAGGGAGAAAAACTTTTCTTCAAATCCTAAAGCATCAATATCGTGCACCCCATCAGGAGAACATGATTATAGTGCCCAATAATAAAAAAAAATGGAGATTATTATGAGCATCCAAGTTTGTCTCGTTTTGCGAATAAGCATTAATTATAAGAAAAATAATGGAAAGAAAAGCTTTTCTTGCAAATCCAAAGCATCAATATCAAGTATCCTAATCTGGAAAACATGATTGTCATGCGAGTAAAAAAAAGAATGGAGATTATAATGAGTATCCAAGCTTGTCTTATTTCACAGATGAACTTTAATTATAAGGTAAATGGTGGAACGAAAAGCTTTTCTTCCCAAACTAAAGCATCAATATCGTGTATCCCAGTCTGGAGAACATGATTGTAGTGCCACAAATGAAAAGAATGGAGATTATTACAACTCTTCAAGTTTGTATCATTTTATGGATTAACTTTGATTATAAGGAAAATGGTAGGAAGAAAAGTTTGTCTTCCAAATCCAAAGTATCAATATCGTGTATTCCAATTTGCATAACATAGTTGTAGTGCCTATTAACAAAAAGAATCGAGATTATTACGAGTATCTAAGTTTGTCTTATTTCATGAATAAACTTTGATTATAAGGAAAATGGTGGAAAGAAAAGCTTTTCTTGCAACTCCTAAGCATCAATATCATGCATCCCAATATGGAGAACATGATTGTAGTGCCAATAGAAAAAAGAATAGAGATTATAATGAGTATCCAAGTTTGTCTTGTTCCATGAATGAACTTTAATTATAAGCAAAATGGTGGAAAGAAAAGCTTTTCTTGCCAAATCAAAGCATCATTATCATGTATGCAACGAGATGAGCATGATTGTAGTGCCCATAACAAAAAGTATGGAGTTTATTATAAGAATCAAAGTTTGACTCATTTCACAAATGAACTTTGATTATAAGGAAAATATTGGAAATAAATGCTTTTCTTGCAAATCCAAAGCATCAATTTCGTGTATCCCAATGTGAAGAACATGATTGTAGCGGCCATAACAAAGGTAATAGAGATTATTACAAGTACCATGTTCGTCTCATTTCATGGATGAACCTTAATTATAAGGAAAATGGTGGGGAGGAAAAACTTTTCTTATAAACCCAAAGCAACAATATCATGTATCCCAATATGGATAACATGATTGTAGTGCCAATAACAAAAAGAATGGAGATTATAATGAGTATTCGAGTTTGTCTTATTTCACGAATGAACTGTAATTATAAGGAAAATGGTGGAAAGAAGTGCTTTTCTTGCCAAACCAAATTATCAATATCATGTATTCCAATGTCAAGAGCATGATTGTAGTGCCTGTAACAAAAAGAATGGGGGTTATTGCAAGTATCCAAGTTTGTATCATTTCATGGATGAACTTTGATTATAAGGAAAATGGTGGACATAAAAGCTTTTCTTGTAAATTGAAAGCATCAATGTCATGTATCCCATTGTGGAGAACGTGATTGTAGTGCCCATTAACAAAAAGAATAGAGATTATTACGAATATCCAAGTTTATCTCATTTCACAGATAAACTTCAATTATAAGGAAAATGGTGGAAAGAAAAGCTTTACTTGCAAATCCAAAGCATCAATATCGTGTATCCTAATGTGGATAGCATGATTGTAGCACCTAATCAGAAAAGGAATTTAAATTATTACGAGATTCCAAGTTTGACTCATTTGATGTACAAACTTTAATTATATGGAAAATGGTGAAAAAAAGCTTTTTTGGTAAATCTAGAGCATCAATATTATGCATCACAATGTGGAGAACATGATTGTAGTACCCAATCACAAAAGGAATGGAGATTATTATGAGAATCCAAGTTTGACTCATTTGATGGACAAACTTTGATTATAAGGAAAATGGTGGAAAG
>JBBYHK010322776.1:0-25897 GCA_038382065.1 Adansonia grandidieri | reverse complement strand
GGACTATTTCTACAAGATTCATGCATTAAAAGGGGTTATATCGAAATAATGACAAGCTAAAATTGAAAGAATCAAAACTGAGATAAGATATAGCTATTAAGGTATCGATTTTGGGCGTCGCGAAGAAGTTCATACCTCATCGTGCGTAACCAACTCTCGAACCCAAATAGCGAATCTTTGCACTACATAGACCACGGGATCAAGTTTTGAGTTTCGTAACTCAAAACATAGGTTTTAATAGGCATCCAGTCATGCCTAGCCTAAAATGATCAATGGTGACTCCAAGCGTTGGCCATTTTGTAATGGTTATTTGAGACCAATAAGATAAGTGATTCATCTTATGGTCCCCTTCACTATACCACAAATCGAGAATTCGTACATTTTCATTCTCATCACATTGCGAAAGAAAAGTCTCATTCAAGAAGACATTTCCAAGTCAGAAAAATATTTTAAGTCATACGCACCCATAGATCTACGAGGATCCACTCTGGGGTACGTTGCGACAACATCCATGCCCCAAAATACTAAGAATTAGCTCAGACAAAATAAGGTATCTACAGCTGCCAGTCTTTGATCGTTGTTGAAAATTAGGAATAGGGCAAAGACAAATAGAAACTATGTTATCCGAGGTGGAATGAAGTTCCCCAGAACACCTGCGAAGAAATAAATTTTAATTAATACTTCACTGTGAAAAGTGTAGTGTATTTGCAGTGATCTTGGTGAAAGTTTAAGTGAATTTTGTAGGGTTCGCCCTCCTCACTAGGGTATTAGGTTTTCTAAGGCTTGACCCCCTTAGAAGGTGCAGACTAATGTGGACTTTGACGTAGGTGCCACCAACTTGTACGGGTTTTGATGTAGACTAGGTGGCATCAGTTTTTGTGGGCTTAAAAAAGGTGCCACTGACTTATGGGTGTTGAAAAGGGTGCCACTAACTCGTGGGCTTTGAAAAAGGTGCCACTGACTTTGAGCTTTGAAAAGGGCGCCACTAATTTATGGGCTGTGAAAAGGGTGCCACTGACTTATGGGCTTCAAAAAGGGTGCCACTGACTCGTGGGCTTCAAAAAAGTGCCACTAACTTATGGGCTTTAAAATTGGTGCCATCGACTTGTGGGCTTTGAAAAGGGTGCCACTGACTTGTGGGTTTTGAAGAGGGGTGCCGCTGACTTATGGGCTTTGAAAAGGGTGCCACCGACTTATAGGTTTTAAAAAAGGGTGCCACTAACTTGTGGGCTTTGAAAAAGGTGCTTTGAAAAGGGTGCCATCGACTTGTGGGCTTTGAAGAGGAGTGCCACTAACTTGTGGGCTTTAAAAAGGGTGCCATTAACTTGTGGGCTTTAAAAAGGGTGCCACTGACTTGAGGGCTTTGAAAAAAAGTGCCACTGACTTGTGGGCATTGAAAAGGGTGCCACCAACTTGTAGGCTTTGAAAAAGATGTTGACAAAGTTTTTTATAAAACTTATAAGATAAGTTTTTCTTAACAGAAGTTCATGACAAAATTTCCTGATGAAAGGGTTTTGACACTAGTTCTTGACAAAATTCTTGACAAAGCTTCTAACAAATGTTATAGACAAAAGTTCTTGATGATAGTTTCTGGACAATAATTTCTTGATACTGGCACATTGACAATAGTTTCTTGATAAAAAGGGTTTTGACATGAGGGGATGAGAAGAAAAGAACCTTACCTGAATGACACTTGGTTTGCGAGGCTTAGAGTTCTTACTAGGAATTCCTTGGAGGCTTAGTAAACCTAGCTTGAAGTGATATTGTAAAAATAATGATGTATGATGGTAATATGAGTGCATGATATGAAATGCTATCATGGTTGCATGATGTGAAGTCTAATACAGGAGATAGCCATAGTTTCTTGTAAGTCACCCAGACTTTAATGGGGATTACAATCCATCCTAGTTCAATTACGGATTGGAATTTTCCTAATACCACTGGGGATTATAGGTTGTCCCAGTTCCACTGGGGATATGACATAAAATCTATCACAGAAGATAGCCATTGTGAATTATCCTAGCTCTATTAGGGATGTGATGTTTAGATAGTCGAGTTATTCATCTATTTTCAAGAATTTGAATTATACCATTTCTTGATTCGGGAGGCTCAACCATTTTCCTAACAACTGAAAGGCATTGTCAACAATTTGGTGACTATTTGACTGACAGGTTCGTGTCTCTGGTTTCAATAGGATTCAGATAGAACACACAGATTGATTTTTGGTTAGCTTGAAACAGTTTTTCTTGAGATATGGCTTATGAAAGCAAGAATTGGTTTGGTGTATGGTCATGTAGAACGGGTGTTTGGATGCGAAATGTTTATGATCTTGATGATCAGGGCATAAGTAAGGTTCCCTGTGCTTTTCTTTTCCTTTCAATGTAACATTGAGATGTCCTGATGCATATTTCAGTTGATTTATCAAACAATATCAGTTAAATGACAAGTGCAATATGAACTGTACAGGGGTTTAAAAAAAGCAAGGCAATATTTATTCATGACAACAAAGAGATAAAACTCGATATACTATGGGACAAGCAATTAATAGGGTAGTCAAAAAGATGATCTTTTGGGCAAAAGATGCCTCTAACAATCATGACATGGATGTTCTTTAGGTGTTTTTCAGGATTTTTATTGAATAATAAATGTGACTAGTATAAGCTGATCTTCGAAAGATCACTAGGATTGCTTTGCATTGTCCTATAGGTGCTCTCAGTTTATGCCTCATCAAAATTAATCTTCTTAAGTCGCCCTTGTAGGTTTTTAATCGTAGTCAGGTTGGCTGCCCAAATGCCCTTTTCAGATTTTTATCTAGACCTTGTTTTTATTTTTTTCTTTTAATTTTTTGTTTTACCTTTTTTTTATTTTTTTTGTTTCTATTTTTTTATTTTTTTGAAGATGGTTGTTTAGGTTTTCACTTTTTACGTGTAATATTTCTTGATAGAATCTGAGTTGACTGGGTTAGGCAAGGCATTGTCGTCCATTTCTGAAAAGATTAGGGCCCCTTCGGAGAAAGCTTGCTTCAGACTTACAGTCTTTCCTAATTGGGGGTCCACTTGCCCCATGCATCTTTTTGAATTGGGAGGATTTTCTTCAATACCAATTTGCGTGGGTGAAATTGTAGTAGGTGTATCTTTTTGTCGTCGGCTTGGATAATGCGTTTTTGATATATTTGACCAAGCAGATGGCTTTCATGCATTTTTCTTCGATGAAGTTAAGCTGGTCGTATCTGTTCTTAACCTATTCAGCCTTTTCAAATTTAGTTTCCATCAAGACTCTACGAAAAAGGATCTTGACTTTGATAGGCAATACAGCTTCCATCTTATAGATAAGGAAAAATAGGGTAGTGCTCATGGAAGTGCGAACTGAGGTCTGATAGGCATAAAGTGCAAAGAATAGCTTTTCATGCCAGTCTTTGTAAGTCTCAGCCATTTTCTCAACTATTCTTTTGATATTTTTGTTGGCTACCTTAACTGCCCTATTCATCTTTGGGTAGTAAGGGACAGAAATATGGTGCTGGATCTTGAATTGAAAGCAGATCGCTTGCATTATTTTATTGTTTAAGTTGCTTGCATTACCTATGATGATTCGGTTCGAGAGGCCATATCTATAGATGATGTCCCGCTTGACAAACTTACAGACGATCAATCTAGTGACATTAGCATATGAGGCAGCCTCTACCCATTTAATGAAATAGTCAATTACTACCAAGATAAAGTGATGCCCATTAGAAGCTTTAGGGTTATTGGCCCGATCACATCCATGCCCCACATGGAAAAGGGCCATAGGGCTATCATGACGTGAAGTGGCATTGGAGGGACATTGATCTTGTCTGCATAGTTTTGACACTAATGGCATTTTCGGGCATAATTGATGCAGTCTTTTTTGAGGGTCAACCGGTAATAACTCATACTAATGATTTGCTTGGCCATTCGATGTCCATTAGCATGTGTGTTGCAAATCCCTTCATGAACTTCTTCTAGGATACTTTTAGCTTCAGGAGTGTCGACGCATCTGAGCAATAATTGATCGTGACTCATTTTGTATAAGATTTTTCCATCGAGAAGAAATCTCATAGGCAGCCTTCTGATAGTCCTTTTATCAGTCTAAATTGCATGTTTGGGATTTTACCGATCCTTGATGTAACGAAGGATGTCATAGTACCATGGTAGGCCATCCTTCTCTTTTTCAACACTCTGACAATGAACCAGAGTTGTTTAGATGCTCATCTGGATGGAAACAATGCCCGACTCTTAGTTGACTTTAAACATGGATGACAAAGTAGCCAAAGCATCGACTATTTGGTTCTCTTCTTAAGGTAAGTGTCAAAAACTGATACCATCAAATTCTTTCTTGAGCTCTACTATCAGTTTCCCATACTGCATTAGCTTGGCATTGGGAGTTTGCCATTCCCCTTTCAAATTGGTAGATGACTAGGGTTGAATCATCGAACACTTGTAATGTCTTGACATTCCTCTCAATGGCTGCTTGAAGCCCCATGACACAAACTTCATATTCTGCAATATTATTTATGCAGTCAAAATTTAGCCTTATTGTGAATGGGTAATGACTCCCATCGGGTGACATCAATATTGCCCCAATTTCATGTCCTAGAGCATTTGATGCTCTATCAAAATACATCTTTCAGGATTGATCTTGGTTGAAGGTGTCTTCATCTTTAGAAATGCACATTAGATCTTTATTTAGGAAGTTGAAATTTAAAGGTTCATAATCATCTACCACTCGACTTGCCAAAAAGTCAGTTATTGCACTGCCGTTGATGGCTTTTTGATTGACATAAGCAATATTGTATTTAGAGAGTAGGACTTGCCATCTAGCTAGCCTTCCTGATAGTGCAGGGGCTTTGCATAGATACTTAATAGGATCAAGCCTTACAATCAACCATGTAGTGTGATACAGCATGTACTGCCTGAGTCTCTTGGCTGTCCACACTAAAGCACAACATAACTTCTCAATTGCGGAGTAATTGCACTCGTATTCCGTGAACTTTTTGCTTAAGTAGTACATTGCTTGTTCCTTCTTTCTTGACTCATCATGCTGCCCTAATACACCCATAGACTTATAAAAGACTGCCAAGTAAAGGATTAAAAGTCGACTAGGCACTGGTGGTACCAACACTGGCGTGCTCGACAAATAATGTTTGACTTTATCAAAGGTTTCTTGACATTCCTTATTCCACTTTCCCAGATTTTGTTTGCAAAAGAGCCAAAATATGGGATTGCATTTGTTAATAAGCTGGGATATGAATCTAGAAATGTAGTTCAGTCTCCCTAAAAAGCTTATCACTTTCTTTTAGGTTTGGGGTGATGGCATATCTTGAATGGCTTTGACTTTGTTTGGGTCAACTTTAACACTTTTTTCACTAACTATAAAGCCTAGAAGCTTGCGCAAAGTGACTCTAAAGGTACATTTGGCAGGATTCAATTTAAGTTGAAATTTTTGTAGCCGTTCAAAAGGTTTTTGAAGGTCTGTGACATGCTCACCCTCTTTCGTTGACTTGGCAATCATGTTGTCAATATAGGCGTCAATTTCTTTGTGCATCATGTCATGGAACAGGGCTACCATGGCCCGTTGTTATGTTGCCCTGACATTTTTTAGTCTGAAGGGCATAACATTATAGCAAAATGTCCCTTACATGGTTACAAAAGTTGTTTTCTCTACGTCTTCAGGCACCATCTTGATCTGGTTGTAGCCTAAGAATCCATCCATGAAGGAGAAAAAAGAATTCTTAGCCGTGTTGTCTACCAAAGTGTCGATGTAGGGTAGCGAAAAGTTATCCTTGGGACTAGCTTGATTCAGATCTCGATAATCAACGCACATTTGTACTTTACCAGCTTTCTTAGGGACTGGGACTATATTGGCAACCCATTCTAGATATTTACTTCGATAAACCTCACATCAAACTACTTTTTGACTTCTTCTTTAATTTTAAAGAGCATTTTCGGCTTTATCCTTTTTAACTTTTGGTGGATTGGTTTGCATCTAGGCTTGATGGGAAGCTTATGGACCGCTATATCAACGTTTAGTCGTGGCATGTCTTGATATGACTAAGCGAATATATCCTGATATTCCTGGAGTAGGTCTATTAGCTTGGTCCTAGTCGACTTTATTGAGGTTCTGATTTTAACCTCATTTCGATCCTCTTGAGTACCTAGATTTATAACTTCTATTGGATCTTCATGGGGCATGATCTGCTTCTCCTCCTACTCAAATAATCTTGAGAGGTCTGATGGCACAAATCTCTCTTTGAAATCTTCTTCAGGATCAACTTCACTAGTGCAAATTAAGTATTCAAAATCGATCTTTAGCAACCCATTAGACACATCCATATCACTATCGCCAGGGCACCTGAAAGGGAGAAGAAATAAACATCGCAAAAGGCACACACACAACCAAGGGATTTGGATAAAAATAGAGGCAAAAAAGTAATAGAGGCAAAAAGATTAAAAAGTAATATAGACACATAATTTGCAATGATATATGCAAAAGTTATTTTATTGATAATGTTTAACAAAAGTACATATTACAGAGGACACCTACCTATCTTTGGACGAAGGTAGGTAGGTTTTCTTTTCTTGACATTACATGAAAGGGATAGGAAAAGTGCAAGGGCTTTCGTCATGGCCCCGTCGTCAAAATCAGGTCTCAGTGGAAGGACATAAATTTTATGTCTCGGTATCTTAGAGACAAAGGTTATGAAGTGCCCTATTTAAGATGACTAAGACATCTTTAGCCTTTTGCTCTTTTGGTCAGTTTGGATCGATTCATCCTCTCGAACAGAATATCTTATGGAGAGACGAAAAAATTGTTAGCTCTGATTCCCCCTTTCGACCTAATGATTGAGTCACCCTCTTGTTGCAGATCATTATTTCTTACTACTTTCTTGACTGCGCATTAGCTTTGAATCTTAAGCCTTTTTTGTTGACTTATGTGATGACCTGTAGAGCTCGGGCCATCCCTTGTAGATTCTTCCCAAGCTCTTTTCCAGCATAGGAACCTTTGACAATAGTCATTTTTAAACCCGAGTGGGTACTCTTTGATAGATGAGGTTAAACTATTGGCAATCCTTTTCCCATAAATGTTGCATTAACAAACTCAAAGGATTGAAAGGATGACTTTGGTGCATTTTTATTAGGCTCAATGTAGATCTTTTTAGTGAAAGCAGTAGCGATCATCTTTTCTTCAGCCCCGATGGTGACTACTTGGTCATCTATAATAAATTAGAGCTTCTAATTGAGAGATGATGGGATAGCCCTGGTAGAGTGTATCCATGGCCTTTCTAATAGGCAATTGTAAGATGGATTAATATCCATAACTTGAAAGTCAACTTCATATGTACATAAGCCTATCTAGAGCTGGATTGTGATATTTACAATTACTCCATGACATGTTCCATCAAAAGCTCAGACTGTGGTGTGACTACTCTTGATGTTGGAATGATCGACAAGGAATTTGCTTAATGTAGTCATGGGCATAACATTAAAGGTCAACCCATTGTCTATGAGTACTTTGGGCAAAGTGCGTCCCTTGCAATTGGTAGTGATATACAGAGCTTTATAACTACACTTACTTTTGGCTGGGATCTCATTATCGGTGAAGGAGATATAATTATTGACTGTGATGTTGTTCACTAGCTGATCCAATTTGTCCACGGAAACATCCAGTCACACATGTTTCATTTAACACCTTCAATAATGCATTTCGATGAACCTCTGAATTAAGAAGCAGAGATAACACAAAAATTTTTGCAGGTTGTTTGTTTAACTGGTCTACAATGCAGTATTCACTGTGCTTGATGAACTTGAGAAACTCCATGGCTTCTCTTTCATTCATTACTTCCTTGACTTTCTCAGGCTCAAAATTTTTTGCTTGGGCCTGAGTGGTACTGGTGCTTGGAGATGCATCAGCCTTCTATTTTGCTTAAGCTGGAGGAGTGTAACACCTACCACTATGGGTTAGGTGACTAACTCCTGATAGTTCCATTACAACAGTTGCAGGAGTTAATTCTCTGATCATCACTACCTGATTCTCGTACTTCCATGGGACAACTTTGTTGTTCTTATATGGGAATGGTTTAAGTACCTTAACAACTAACTTTGATGTAGGTGTCAAAAAATTGACTCGAGATTTGAGTTGCCATAAAGAATGAGGGGTCAATTTCTCTCATAAGGTGACTACGTGGTTTCGTCTCCTATCATATTGATAGATTTAGCAATAGGTGTGATTTCATGATAGAATTCCATCCGGCCTTCATTCATCATTCTTTGAACCATGACTTAAACTCCCTATATGTTTGCAAGGTATGACCTTCAACTGTGTGGAAGTTACAGAGGTTGTCAGGATTGTCTCCCAATTTTTCAGTTGTGTTGAGCAATCTGACTTGAATCGATGCTTGCCAGACCAAGAACATTGGCATCCTTACATTATCTATGCTTGTCTTAACTTCATATTTGTTCTTAATGTCGATCATGTTTGCATCTGGTTCAGTATGGTTTGGTAAAAGATTGGTGGCAACATTTGGTCCCTGGTTCATCCCAAATTGCAAAACTTTTGAGTTAATTAGATTTTGCACATTTTGTTTGAAAGATATGCAGTTTTCAATGTCATGCCCCGCTGCCCCAGCATGGTATTCACAGTGGGCATTCGGGTTGTACCACTACAGGTATGGTGGCTTCTTTTTTGGACATAGATTGGGGCCACTAAATGATTTTGGAGCAAGGTTTGGTAGAGCTCCTTATAGGTCATAGGGATGGGACCAAAATGTTGTCTTTGTTGATTTACACCTCGATTTCCAGGTGCATTATTGGTTGTTCGATTGGTATCTTGGTGGACTTATGGAGGGTAGCTTTGTGGTGGGTTTGACGGGATTGCAAAGGATGGGTTGTAGGTTATAGCATGTATTGGCTGAGGAGGTATTGTGATAGGGCAAGAATATAGCATGCTTCAATAGTGAGGGTCAGGTACTTAATGCCATTTTGGCTGAGATGAGCTAGCATAACTTATAGCATTGGCCTCTCATTCCTTCTTCTTACTGGCAATAGGTTTCTTGCTCGATCTAAATACTTCCCTTGGAGACATTCTACCACTCTTAATGGCTGCTTCAATCATTTCTCCAGAGAAGACGAGGTCTACAAATTTCTTAGTGGTATTTCCTATGAGCTTATTGTAATAAGAAGTGCATAAGGTGTGAATAAAAATGACCATCATCTCTTTTTCTATGGGAGGCTATATTAGGGCTGCCTCTTCTCTCCACTTTTGAGCGTATTGCCTAAAACTTTTAGTAGATTTTTTCTCGAAATTCATCAAGGAAAGTCAGTCTGGTACCCAATCTAAGATGTGCTGGTATTGATTTAGAAAGACCTTAGCCAAGTCAACCCATGATTAGATTTTTTTCATTATCTAGCTCAATATACCACCAAGCCGCTGCCCTAGTGAGGCTGTGCTAGAAGTAGTGGATAAGGAGCTTTTCATCTTTCTCATACCTAGCCATCTTTCGTAGCCAAGTCAGCCCATGATTAGATTTTTTCATTGTCTAGCTCGATATACCACCAAGCCGCTGCCCTAGTGAGGCTGTGCTGGAAGTAGTGGATAAGGGGCTTTTCATCTTTCTCGTACCTAGCCATCTTTCATAGGTACATTCAAATATGGATGGAAGGGTCAACGGTTCTACTGAATTTTTCAAACTCTAGAGCTTTAAACTTCGAGGGAATGACAAGGTTGGACACCAAAGATAACGATTGCACATCAAGAGCTCCAAAATTGTCACTCCCTTCAGTAGCTCGAGGGTGTTTTTCTAGTAGCTGGAATTTATTCATTTCTTCTACAGTCATGGTGGACTTTTAACCTTTTATTTTCTCTGGTTCCTCATGATCAAGGGTTATCGGATCAGCTGATGAAACTCCTGTGTTAACCCCTTGAGTATCGAGAATGAATTGGCTTGCCACAATGGGATTTAAGTAGATAACTGGCGAAGCCTGAGAAGCAGGTGTAGGAGCAGGTCATTATTCTTGTCTAGTTTCCCTTTGGGTGGGTTCTTGATGATTAGTAGGGGCACTTTCAGTGTTGGGAGGATCATTCCTCATGTTGGTAGTGCTAGGCTATCATTAGTTCCATAAGTTTCACAATTTAAGTTTGCATTTTGCATTGCTGATAGGGCATATGGTCTTGTGATTCCTTAACCATTAGCTCAAGTTGCTCAATATGAGCTTCATGATCACTCTCCATGATTTGTTTATGGCATCATGTGTTGTAACGATGCGGGATGTTAGATTTCATTTTCCTAATTGACCTCAAAATCCCTTGCACTTTTATGGTCCAATTCCCGTATTATACTTTTATTTAAAAATGTAGTTATTGATGAGTGTTCATGATGCAATAATGAGTTAGGATAATGAATGATTGATGGAAGTGCATAGAACAAAATAGTGAAATTAAATGTGCATATGCATTTGAGATAATTGATTCCTGGAACAGCTTCATCAATAACATCATTCACAAAGCCATAAAAAGGTTCTTTCGTGCAACATGATTACATCTGAAAATATCTAACATGATTACATTGTGTAATCACACGATCAAGAAAGCCTAAAAATTGCTACTCACGATCTCTTACTGGTACAATGTCTCACCTTATGGATTGAGCTACCTCAATCATGTCATCCACCTCTCATTGAGTCATTTGAACTTGTTCAATGAGGTGCTGATGTTGTTCTTAGTAGTTTAGATGTGCTTGGTCAATTGTCGCTTGCCACTCTAGTTGGCGCTGCTCAGAAACCCTTGTTAGTTCATTGATATGACCTTGATGAATCTGGAAAGACTGCTCTAACTCCTGGATTCTATGAGTGAGGACTTTTTTTTTTACCCTGGCAGCTTTCGCCTCTCGCATTTGGGCTTCAAGTCTTTGATTTTTTCGTTAGTAGGTGGAGGTCAGAGCACGTGCCCTTGTGAATTTTTCTTTGTTGGTTCTAACTTCCTTCTTTTGCTGATTCAGGTCACAATTAAGAGTGGCAACTTTCGCTTCCTATTTGACTGATGTCTTACCAACACGACAGGACTTGTTAGCTTTTCGGAGTGCCATATAATCCTTGGTTAGGCTTTTGAGGTTATCTTTGAGGTGATCCATTTCTTTGACGACTTGATATATTTCACCGCTCTTAAGGTAGATATCCATCTCTAATTGGCCTTTTTCCTTTTTAAGTCGAGAGATTTTTGTGACAAAAGATGCCTTTTCTCATTTAAACTCTGTCCTAAGTAGCTCGATCTTAAAAGACGACTTTTCTATTGGAATTTGTAGTATCCTAGAGTTAGGTGGAGGAAATGGGTCATTGATATGGCAGAGTCTCCATTCTTCATATCCGGGAGTGGTAAGGCTTCCTCCCCAATATCTTTCCATACAATGAATTTTTTCCCAAGCTTGGAAAACTAACTGGACTTTCACTTTATAATTAGGCTTTCCGTATTCAAAATCCCAATGTCCTAAGTCTTTGAAGAACGAGATGAATTGCTCTGGAATTGATGCAATACTAATAGAGGAGCATAATTGGTATTTCTTCATAATGCCAAGAGTGATACAAAAGTGTATTCTCCACATCTATACACAATCGCCTGAGGAAACACCCACAGGGCTTTCCACATGACTTCTTCCTCCTTGATGTTTCGTAATTCCTCGACCCAATACTTTTCTATCTTATCTTGATGACATTCTTCCTCTAATGCCATGGCAAGAGGACTGATCTTTAAGAAGAAATTTTGCCTATCTCTCCCTTTCCTAACATAAAGATGACCTATGAGTCATATCTGGAGCAATGAGGTGTACTCGATAAACCTTCCTGTTCCCATTCTTTTACAAAAGCTAAGGGTGCAGATGGTTTCAGCGATAATGGCAGAAGTAAGGTTGATGTTGGAATATAGGCAAGAAAAGAAATATGTGACTGCCGCCTCTACATAACCCAAAGTCTTCAGGAATACAATGAGCCCATAATTGCTAGAGCGTAAACATCTTAAGCTTTCTTTTGATCAAAAAGATTTACCATGGCCTTTTTCAAGGTGGCCCAAGAGATGCATTTGTTGTTCTCTTTTACTTTGACTGACTATCAACCCATGCTTCTGTGGCCCCAAGAACTTGCCAAGCCTTTTCTCGAAAGGAGAAGACGTTAGCGCTTTGCAGTAAATCCGATCCGACTTGGCCTTTTCTATGTTGAGCAGAGCTGTGTACTCATCAATGGTAGGGACTAAATCTTATTGGTTAAGGGTGAAACATTAGTAGTTCGGATTCCAAAACTGTGCTGCTACTTGCAGTAAGCCATCATCTAACTGAACTCTAAGTAAGAGAGCTATATCCTCATGCTTTTAGTGAAGGCTTCTTTCTCATTGTTGTCCTAACTGTCCCACATGTGCTTCAGTTCCTGACAATCATTCTGATGAAAACCAATCTTGACCTCTTCATGCATTTTTTAAAGTAATCAGGCTTTAGGATATCCTCATCTTGATGTTGGCGACCTTCTGACCATGTTCTGATGTTTTCAAAGAACTCGATAGTAGAAATAAGCTATTACTCCATAAATGATGCCCTTTGTTGAACATCGAACCAAAACATTACCCCAAAATGATGATAATCATGATAGCTATGATAAGATGATGCATATTCCAAGACACAAAACGAAGGGAAAACGAGTTAGTGAAACGTCTAAGAGATAGATGTAAAGAAATAAAGAATTTAAGAAGATTAGAAAAAAAATTCATTACATGTCTCAACCAAGGTGGTAGGACGAAAAACGAGCGACGTATTAACATACCTGGATGCACTTGCCCTTCGTGAGGTGATATGATATCTTATTTTGATAGAAAAATAACTGACCGATAATAATATTCATTTATCACCAATAGTGTAAATATGTGTTAAGCCGTGAATCAGACAGCAAAATGGTTTACAACATAAGACATTGTGAATGATGGTTTTTGATGCGGGTGACAATTGTACACTTATTATAACCTGCATAGTTATGGTAATTGAGAGTAAAGGTTAAGAATGTTCCCCGAGTGACCCTGTTCTCTAGGTGTTCTAGCAATGTTCTGGTACAGTTTAACATGGTTTAGCTCATAGGGCTCATTATATGAGGTTTAAGTTGATGCCTAAATAGGTATCTGAATCGCTCCTCCATCCGGTAAGGACAGTTGAGGCATACTGATCCTAGGCCCATCATGGGTTTGGCAGAACGGGTTCAATTTGATGGATGTATTTCCCTATGTAAATGCGAAAGGTTACTCACGAGAGACATAGGTAATTTACATCTGGGAAGTTATTGCTATGCCTATGCGGAGGGTTACTCATGAAGGCAGATAGCTCACTTCCTCCTAATGATTGGGTTATAACCTCGCCGTGGAGTTTGGCAAGACTATAATGCACATGCAAGTGCACGGTGTGTGACAGGGAAATGATCAAACCTTTTTGCTTACTCCCGTATTACCATTTTTAGTAAACTGATGATTATTCGAAAATAAGACAATCCTGACAATCATGTCAAATAAAAGATTAGTTGACAAAATGAAAAAAAGGTCATAGTTAAATAATGACTGAAGATCGAAAAAATCGAGAACCTAGTAAAACACTGCTAGTTATTGGCCTAACTCTCTATACAGTCCCCACTAGAGTCGCCAAGCTATCACAACGTACCCTGAGATGGATCCTTATGGATCTATGGGTGTATACGACTTAAAATAGTTTTCTGAGTAGGAAATATCTTTTTGAACGAGACTTTTCCTTCGTAACATGATGAGAATAAGAAAGTACAGATTCTTAACTCGTGAAGGGGGACCATAAGACGAATTGCTCACCTTATTGGTTTCAGAAGACAATCACAAAGTGGCCAACACTTGGAGTCGCCATCGATCATTTTGGGCTAGGCAAGATCGAATACCTATTGAAGCCTATGTCTTGAGTTACGAAACTCGAAACATTGATCCTGTGGTCCACATGGTACAAAGATTCGCCATTTGAGTTCGGGAGTTGGTTTTATGCGATGAGGCACAAACCTCTTCGCGACGCCTAAAATCGGTACCTTACTAGTTATGTCTTATATCAGTTTCGATTCTTTCGATCCTAACTCATCACTATTTTGATATAACCCCTTTTTAATGCATGAATTTTATAAAAATACAAATCTAGGTTTTGATGAAAAGATTTAATCTCTTACATGCCCTGGATAGATAAAGAGTTTAGAAATTTTTAATAAAAATGACCTCTGGATTTTACTTTGAAAATGGAATATTCCATTTTGGGCACTGGAGAGATACCCATGCGGAACATCACCTTTAATTTTACTTGAAATGATTTGAAAATATGAATGCGAATAATCATCACAAAGAAATCACGTTAGTAAGGCAACAAATGAAGTAACATAAAATGAACCATTCAATGTAATGATAAAAAGAAGGGATGGACTATTGGAATTTATCTTGCAATTGGCATCGATTATCTAAGAATAACTGAATCAATAATTTTTTAGACAGATCCGGGTTCCTTGATTGAACGAGTTTTTCTTTTTTAATAAAAATGGGCTTGACTCTTGACATATTCATGGAAATCTGGGAAGAAGAAAATTTTAATTGTAGTTTAAAGATAGGATTGGAGTATCCCCAAAGATGACAAATAATTTTGACAAAGGAAGATTTTTAAATCTTAACAAATTTGAAAAAATAGGGTTCGAGTAACCCTTTGAAAGGTCGAGTTTAGAGTATCCCCAAAAGTAACATGTCTGACACTCTTCAAAGAAGTTGAGTTGGAAAAATTAGGTTGACAAAACTTTGTGATTTAGAAAATGAGTGAGCATTTTGACCTTTATTTGATAAAAGAAATTATTGTGAATAGGATGGTAAAGATGTAAAAAAATTCATGCTTTGATACGAGCCTATGGGAGGCCAAAGCATGTTCTCGAGGCTGATTAGGGTGATATGGTGACATTCTAATGTCTCAAGATGAAGCTCAAGAAAACAACTCAATTTTAACCATAACCGAAAATAGGGGGATAGCATCATATCCCACTTTCTGAATTTATTATAAATTGGTTTGAAGGTTTTAGAGGTTAAATAAGATGCCGTTAAAAAGGTAATTTAGAGGGTGAAGAAGATACTATTAAAAAGGTAACTCGACGAGGGTCAATAAAAAAATATTCCTAATATCCCAAAAAATCACTTTCCAGGGGAATAAATATTCAAGTTTGGATTAATTACGCTGCTGGTAGAGCATACGAGGGACAGGATGTGTTAAAATTTGAAAAATCACCTTCAGCTCATTTGGTATCAAAAAATTACAAATGATACCTTTTTGAAAAGGGAATTTTATGAATTTTTTAGGAAAAATGTTTGAAGGATTTGGAAAAATCACTTAGTGGCCCAATTAGAATACATGTTGCTAATTTCAAAGGTTCTGGACAGTTTAAATTTGAAAAATCATAACTCTCTCATATGGAATGATGTGGGGGTGAATAAGATATCATTTTACGGATAATTTGACACACTTTGAGAGAAAATACCAAACAATTCATGAAAAATCATTTCAGATTTTAAACGGATTTTTCAATTCGCAACAATTGTGCTGCTAGCAGAGGACAAAGCAAAGAAGGGGATATTGTTTATTTTTGTTGTGTTTTTAGGTCCAAACTCGGGTCATTGACATTCAAACGTCCATGACTGAAGGGAAAGAGTGGCATGAGCGTCATGAACTCATTTGCATAATCCCGGAGTAGTTTGGGACGATAAAACAACCTGTTGATCATACCACTCAAGGTTTTGACTCGAAAATAAGGCACAAACATTTCAAGAACAAGTCCAGGGCCATTTTCATTTAAAAATCAAAAGTTTTGAGCTCGTTTAATCAAGATTTCAGATTTGAAAAACTTAATTTTCCCTAAGATTTTTTTTCTTAACTTTAAGGAAAATACTAAGTTCATGTTAATCCTAATTGGTTAAGATTAACATGCTTGGCTTAGGGAGGTTTTGAAAATCAGTTTTTTGATAGCCATCAAACATCCACTTAGATAAGGAGAAAACAATGAACATATAAGGGGATGGCACATAACATGAATGGGGATGCTAACTTTACTAATGGCCTTGAGAAAGAAAGTGTTATGAACACATCTCATGAAGTGAAGCATGCTGAAAATGACAATGATTCATGGCAAAATGCAAGCTAACATAAAGACATCCTTGAAATATGCTAGGCTAAGGATTTATGCATGGATTGAACATAACATGATGCATGAATATGGCATAAAATGCATGAACAAGAGTTGTCAAAAAATAATAAGGATGAAATGAGACATTTTGTACATCAAAGGGGGCATCAAGACATCTAAATCCTAAGCTACCATAACCAAAAGCCACAATAACACATGAGAATCCTAAGAGGGTGATGGAAGCATGAAAGGCTCACTAAATGATAAAGATGCTGAAAAACAAAAAATTAAAGTGATTAGGTAGGAAGTTATAGGAACAAAGCTTCAATTTTTGGTCAACTGGTTGGAGCAGTAGAGATAGCCTGAATTCCCTTCTTTTCCTTGTTGTTAATTAGCAAGAAATGAAAGAAAAAAAGGTTTCGGTTCTGGTATGGGTGAGGATGATTTTTTAGTGTGTATAGTAGCTGGGAGTGAGTGTTGAGGTTGTTTTTAGATGCTGAGTGAAGGGCCATAGGATTTTTTTTTATGTGTGAATGAGTTGGGAGAGCTGAAACAAGCTAAAAAAAAAAGATCCTTCAGCTAAGATATTGATGGCCTATTTATACCAGCACTGAAAGCTAAATTAGAGGTGTTTTTGATTATTTCTCAAGGGGATAAAGTTGTGACAACTAATGGCTATAGAGTGGCTGCAGGAAGCAATTTGCTGCCAATATGATGGACATAGAGTGGCTGGTTTGATTGCTGAAATCAAATAACAGCAAGTAGGGTGGTTGATGGTGATCTCTATCGGCAAACAAGGGAGGAGTAGGGTGATCATATGACATTGACCCTTTATGATCTAATGCAGACTTCAAAGAAAATGTTTTGATTAATTCACAAGTCCAAATTCATAATCTGACATGGGTTTTGATATTTCTAATGCAAAAACAAGTTAAAATCGAGCTTTGGATCAATGGTGGACAAGTAAAAAAATGCCCCGATCATGGAAAATAGCCTGTATGTATCGATACATTAAAGAATGTATCGATACATTTGGTCTAAAAACCCTCAAATGTATGATACAATGAACATTGTATCGATACAATGATCATTGTATAGATGCCATGAAACATTGTATTGATACAATGTTCCATTGTATCAATACATGCTGATATGTATTGATACATCTACTTTACAGAATGCAAGTTTTGGTTCTAGCATGACCTAGTATTGATGCATGAGTTCATGTATCAATACATATGGGGATATTTCAAATTTTTAGGTCGTTGGAGCATTGTATCGATACATGAGAACCATGTATTGATACATTCAAGCAAAACTATGAATTTTCCCATGTCTTTTATCCCTTGGAACTATGTCCTTGATGCTACATCTTTGCATTTCTCTTTAGTATGATCCATAAGCATTCTCAACTTCCTCAAAAAAATCTTTTTCGTCAGGTGCCCTCTTTTATGTCCCTGCCCCAAATTGCTAAAAATTAGCCAGGACAAAATAAGGTGTCTACAAGCCTTTGTGTTAATCGAATGGGATGGATACAGGATGTCTAGGTGCCTAACCGTTTAGGACATTGGATGGATCCATGATTATATTGTCATAGACCCTTATTGTTGGACATTCATGTGTTCAACACCTTAATACGTGACCAGAAAACTCCTAAACCCAAAAACTATCCTATTTCGATATTGGCAACACTATAACCTCAACTTGAACAATTATTTCCAAACCTTAAAATATTTTTATGGATTTTTTTGTTACTTTTTCTTAAAAGAGCATTGAATTACCTTTCCAATGGTATCTTGTTTGTCCATGGATGTGCTCAGATGAGGAAGTTATGATTTTTCAATTTTTTTTGTCTAAAACCCCTAGAATTAGCAATTTGTATTCTATTTGGGCCATTTTGACCCATCGATGATTTTTTTGGATTTTTAAATATTTTTCCTAAAAAACTCATGAAATTCCCTTTCAAAAAGGTATTGTCTGTGATTTAAGGATTCTAAATGAGTCTAGATGATTTTACAAAGTTTTCTACACCTTTTCCTTTGCACATGCTGTCAGTGTCAAATTAGACCTAATTTCAAAAATTATTTTTGACTAGAAAAATTTGGGATGCCTAGAATATTTTTATATTAATCCACATTAAGTTAGCTTTCCAATGGTATCACTTGCCACTTAAATCACTTAGATTAGTCCTGAATAAATTTAAGAAGGCAAACAGTGTGATGCTAACCCATGTTTTTAGCAATAATTAATTTCTTAGAATCCCTCTTCAAGACATTCGGATGCCTTGAAATGAGTCCAATGATTCCCTAATGAATTTTTTGAGTCACCTATAGGTCCCATTAGGCTTAAATCAAGACCAAAACACTTTTTAAAATTTTGCAATTTAGTCCTTATTTCAAATCACCAGTTTAATTCAAAATTTACCTTTTTCTTTAAAAAGCACTCAAAATATTTTGATTTTTAAAAATAACTAAGGTTTTCAACTATGGGGATTTCCAACCTCGTTTTTCAAAACTTCTTTTGAAAAAAACTTAAATTTTCTCTTTCCTTGGTTATCCTAAACCTTTCAACTAAAATCTTGATTTCCATACCTTAAGCAACCAACATTTAGTGCAAGCCTTGCAAGCCAATCTTTGTGGCTTGTAAGGCCTTAGCATTTAGTAATTTCACGTAATCAAACATTATATTTTATTAAATTTATAGAGGTATTTCTTTATCCATAAGAATTTATTTAGTAATTGTTATAAATATCTTATGTAGATAAAGCCCATGAAACACATTAACCTTGTAAACATAATATTGTAAAGAGTTACAAATGTGATATCGCTATACATCAAAGCAGTATTTCTAAAACTATTCTTAGTCATCGTATTATCAAGATAGGGCATTGACAATGCATAAAGACTGGCATATGTAAGTCTCTATGCATGTGATGCATGCAACTGATCTCATAAGTTAAAGTATAGAGATATTTGGGGACATCATATGGGTGCTTGTTACAATAACAAGTTCACTGAACATGATCCACTGTTAGAGGTCCATTTTGTTTTTCATTCAAATGTCTATGAAAATACTCTCATATGTCAATAATGTAAATGATCCTTGAACTTGTGACATTAGATCATCTCATAGGAGGAGTGTTATGCTTTGATTTCATGATGAACGGATCCACAATAGATGGTTGCTAATGGTAAGGTGGTTTTAGGCATGACATAAATCATACGGTAGATGAATGAGTGGTCTAAAGAGGATTCATCACTCTAATTGATTTAAGGGGATATAACTTGCATGTACCTGGCACATGTTAACTCAAAGACCTTGGCTACTGTAATACTGATTATGGAGTTAACACATAGGGGTTACGTCTAATATGAAATGGGCTAAGGGTAGACACTAAACCATGCTCTTGCTAATTCCAAGATATATGATGAAAGAATATTTATTACACTTAGATGTTGAACATTGAAGGACTTGTCAAAATCATATTAACACTCCCTGCATGTTAGGTGGTCATGATGCATTGCTAAAATCCAATCTTGGTCCATAAATATAATTACTCTTAATTGGGAATTTTATGTATATTACTAACACGATGAGGGCTTAATAGGTCACAAATATAAGGGTAATTCGTTGAAATTAAAATGAAATTGGGTTAATATATCTAATACTAGTAATGGTTAGTTAGTCCCAATTTGAATAAGTTCACATGAGCCCAGGGTAAAATTGTATTTTTTTCATGAATTAAAATTATGAACCTTAGATATATTAATTCATGTTTGCCATCCCATAAGGCATAAAGAAGGCTTGATAAATTTGTCTAAGATAAGCTCCAAATCTTAGATTGCATTTTTTCCTAGAAAACATTAAAGGGTATTAGGCAAATCTTGATTTCTTGGAGAAAATTTGTTTTTTTCACTTCATTTTGATTGTTGAATCAAGGTATTCTAAGTGCGAAGGAAGGTTTGTAAAGCCTATGCTACTAACATGGTTCTCGACAAACAAAATCTCAACCTTATTGAAGGTTGTCTAAATCAGCTATGCAGATAACCATTAGAGGCTGGACGTTTGGACAGCTTTGGTTTATGACAAACGAGCTTAGTATATGTGTTCTTAGGTCATAGAATTGCTAAAAGACTTATCAAGATCAAAGGATGTTAAGATCTTGATTCGTTCTTTAGCTTCTTGACTTTAAAGATTAATGAAAATCATGCAAGAGGATCTAGTTTAGAGACTCTCGGCTTTATCTTTATGCTTCTCTTCCATTATGATCTTAATTGTTTTAATTGTAAATATTTGAAATATTATTACTTGCTTCCCCAAGACTTCCTTTAAGTGGTATGTTTTAATTATTACCGATTAAAGGATTTATTAATTTTGATGTGATCTTGATATGTTTTTTGAATTAAAAATTAAAAAATGCATATTTTAATTTTTAATTTTTCAGGATGTTAATTCATGTTTATTATTTAAAATATAATTTTATTAATTATATTGATAATGGAGTCATCAGTTAACAATTTGATGTTAACTAGTGTTAGGTTGGCTCTGTTTCGGTGTTCTGATATGGCTGAGGAGCCATTGTTACAATTTCTTCCATGATTTTCCACCATGAAAGTATTATGAATTGTTCATATGACTTGCTAAAAAATTTTGGCTAAATTAGAGTTGAAAACGTTCTAATTCTGAGCCATAATGGGTGCACTAGGTGTGCTTGTAGGTTGCGACATTGTTGTCTTTCTTCTTAGACCTTGATGAGACATCAACAATAGCAAGAAGTTGCTGCAAGTTTGCTGTATTTTCATCGGTTTAGATGGGAAGAAGACAATAATGTTTGAGTTGGATTAGGATGGCTACGATAGCCATGCATGGAACTGAGTCCTAGTTGGACTAGAACTCCTCTAAGATTGTGCCACCTCTATCCTACTTGAAGTAGGATTCTTCCAATTTTATTTTTCTTGAAATTTCAAATCTTATATGATTAGATTAAATTAAATTAAATTAAATTAAAAATATATTTAATTTGATATCATCAAACACCTAATTATCTAATTATATTATTTTTCTTAAATTGTTTAATATATAAATTGAATAATATAATAAGTGTGGAATTAAAATTCAATTAATTTGATTAATTGAAAACTATATTTAATTTAAATGATTAATCCTACTTGGAATAGGATTTATTCAAATACGATTAGAATAAATGTTAATCATGTAAGAAACTTTTTTCTTAATTAAATTAATATCGGTCAATTGTTCTAGCATAGAAAATTGGTAACTTGAAATTAAAACACATGTTTAGATATTTATAATTGTTGTGGATGTATAAGAAAATTATGGACTAGGCCCAATATGATTGTGGATGTATAGTTAATTGTTCATGGATGTTTAAATTTTTTAAATAAGGTCTGCTACTGTTACTTTATCTTTATTTTTCTACAGAGTTGT
Organism: Adansonia grandidieri; assembly: GCA_038382065.1. NCBI lineage: Eukaryota > Viridiplantae > Streptophyta > Magnoliopsida > Malvales > Malvaceae > Adansonia > Adansonia grandidieri. The sequence continues at coordinate 4,256 of JBBYHK010322776.1, read as the reverse complement.
AAAATTCTTTTCATAACTAAATCCCCTTGAATGTAACTCGAGGTTTCTTTATTATAAATGTATTTAGATTACATATAAGTGTAAAATTAAGTGAAGTACGGGAAAATTTTGTAACTTGAAGATGGGGATTGAAGACAAGGCACAACAAAGCGTAGGAGATTGCAAGAAGCTTTTGAAGACTTTATATGTAATTACCTGGGAATTGACTAAGTAATTTCCTTTAATGGCTTAAGGAAATTGCATTAGATAGTAGTCCAAGTCAACCAAGTAGTATGCATGAGAGCAGATTTATTTTATCTGATATTATAAATGCTATACATGCAACTATGATGAGACCTTAATTAAAAGATAAAATGAACAAATGAAATCTCTCGTACAATATTGAGTAACATGTTTCACATGATATAGACATCTTTCATTAGATTATAACAAAATACCTTAGTTTTGACAGTAAGGATTTGTTGGGCTATCCCCAAGGTCCCATTTGCCTGAGTTACTTGAGTTATGATTAATGGGTCTTACTCAACTAATGTTGTGTTGTTGGGATACTTACATTCTTGACCGCATGGTGTTGAGGTGATGGTTAAGTGAAATGCATATGATGCATTTAGGCAAAGAGTTACCACTTAACTGATATGTGAGCTGCATAAAGATGTAATTCGCAAGCTATATTGCCTACCCAATTAGGCTTGTTGTGATTTGTTGGGCTATCCTCAAGGTTGTAATAGGTTGAAAAGGGTCCCAACCCACTAAAAATTCCTTAGAGATTTTCGAATAATAGTGAAGGCTATTATTTAAAAAAAATTAGTGGGAAAACCAATCAAGATTTAATAGCTTGTCACTTTTAGCTTAATACATGAATAACTAATTATACTTATTTCATACTAGGTTGTTGCTGATTGTAAATATAATAATTATACTGTAAGGCATACTAGATGCTAAAAGCCCAAAATGCTTGGACTAGTATGTAAAATTGAAAAGCATTCTTAATAGAAGGAAGGTAGTTGACCTTGACATGGTTGAATTAAATTACTCCATTATTAATTTAACCACCTTGATAAGTTGGTTGAAAACCAGAGTAGAATTAGGCTCTAATGAGGTACTTCTAAGAATAGGCAATTGATCTAAAGTTAAAGCTACTACCATTAGAACCTTTACCTTATCATTACCTGCCGGCATGACCCAATAACTAAATAAATGTCACTACATTCCTAGATTGTCAAGAAATATCATCTCAAGATCATATGTCATTGACAATGATGATTTCAAATTTAGAATAAAAAGCAAAAGTTGTTCTATCTTTCTAAATGACATGGTTTATGGATTGACCTCATTGAAAAATAAGTTTGTTTTGGATCCTAAAATCCCTTTACTTAACATAAATGTAAGTTAAGCTAAAAAAACTGATCTAATAAAGATGTATATATGGCATCATAGGCTTAGGATGTCGATGAGACTTAAGTAGCCAAGTTACACAAACAAAGCTATCTTGACCCATTTGATTATGAATCATATGGGACATGTGATTTTTGTCTCTTTGGCAAGATGACCAATACTCCCTTTACTAGTAAAAGTGAGAATGCTAGTGATTTATTAGGCCTTTTACATTCAGATGTATGTGGACCAACAAATAAAATTGCTAGACATGGATATTCCTATTTCATTACCTTTAACAATGATTATTCTAGGTATAGGTATGTATACCTAATAAAGTACAAGTCTGAAGCTTTTGAAAAGTTTGAAGAGTTTAGGGTTGAAGTAGAGAAATAATCTGGCAAGATTATTCTAGCCCTTTGATTCGATTAAAGAGAAGAATACTTAAGTAAAAAATTTTTGGGTCATCTAATAGAATATGGTATTCTATCATAATAGACTCCACCCAAAACTTGATAGCATAACAGGCTGTCTAAAAAAAGAAATTAAACTTTATTAGACGTGGTTTGTTCCATAATGTCCAAGGCAAACTTTTCGATATCTTTTTGGGATATGCCTTAGAGACTACCACTTATCTTCTATAAGGGTTTCATCCAAATCCATGGACAAGACACCATATGAGATGTGGTATGGCAAAAGACCATTATGTTCTCATCTCAAAATTTGAGACTATCCAGCTTATGTAAAATGAGTAGCAACTGATAAGCTTCTAGCCAAATCAATCAAATTAGATTTTTGAAGTATCTAAAGAGTCACATGGATACTATTTTTTTTCCACCTAAATGAATAAAAGGTATTTATTTTGAGACATACACACAGTCTTCTTAGAGAAAGAGTTTTTACTAAAAGTGTTCAGTAGGAGTAAAATTGATCCTGGAGAAATTTAAAAACCATAAGTCTACACTTCAATGGAACCTGAGCACACAGTTGAAGTATTAGATGCTCAACCTAAAGCTCAAGAGACATAACAACTCCATCGATCTAGTAAGATCAGGCAAGTTCTAAAAAAATACAGAGTTCTCACAGATTAAGATGACTTACCTTGTGCTACTAAACCTACAAATTATGAGGAAGCAATGTCTGATGTTGATTCTGATAAGTGGCTTGAAGCCATGAGATTCAAAATGGATGCCATAAAAGTCAACCAAGTATGGACTTTAACTGATCCACCCGAAGGGATAAAACTTATAGGGTACAAATGAGTCTTTAAGAGAAAAATTGACATAGATGGCAACGTATAAATGTATAAGGCAAGATTAATGGAAAAAGGTTATAATCAAGTAGAGGGCATTGATTATGTGGAAACCTTTTCACCAGTTGCCATGATAAAATCCATTCGAATTATGCTTGCTATAAATGTATATCACAATTATGAAATATAGCAAATGGATATAAAAACTACATTCCTTAATGGGAATTTGCAAGAGGAAGCATACGTGACATAATCTGGTGGTTTTACATCCAACTCAAATCCAAATTAGTTATGTAGACTGAGAAAGTCTATATATGGGCTAAAGCAAGCTTCACAACATTAGAATATTAGTTTTGATGAAGTAGTTAAAAATTTTCATTCCACAAAGAATAATAATGATCCATGTGTTCATAAGAAATTTAATGGACAAGCTATTGTTTTCTTGGTGCTATATGTTGAAGACATATTTCTAACAAGAAACAACATACAAATGCTCCAAGCTACCAAGGTTTGGTTTTTCAGAAAATTCTCCAAGAAGGATTTAGGTGAAGCAACATACATTCTGAGAATTAAGATCTGTAAAGATAGATTGAAAAGACTACTTGGTTTATCCTAATCAACTTACATAGGTAAAGTGTTAAAGAGGTTTAGCATAGAAAACTCTAAGAGAGGAAACCTGCTGATGGTACATGATATACATTACTCAAACAAGATATATCCTAAAACATTGAATGAAAGGGCACAAATAAATGAAATCCTATGTGCCTCAGCTGTTGGATCCATTTTGTATGCTATGCTATGTATAGGAATAGATGTATTTGTAGACATCTTATTTTGTCAGGGTTAATTTTTTAGCAACTTAGGGCATGGATGTGAGAGGCGACAATGATCATCGGGTGACATATTTTTGAAGAGGTTAAGAAGGCCTATAGATCATATAAAAGATAAAGATATGGCATCAAAGGATGTAGTTCAAGGTATTCGGGGACAAAAGATATAAGAAAATTCATAATTTTGCTTGAATGTATCGATACATGGTTCTCATGTATTGATACATTGCTCTAACAATCCAAAAATTTGAAATGTCCACATTTGTATCGATACAACATGTAAATGTATCGATACATGAGCTTATGTATTGATATAGGAGCTCATGTATCCATACTAGGCCATGCCAAGACCAAAATATGCATTCTATAAAGAAATGTATCAATATATATCAACATGTATCGATACAATGATCATTGTATTGATGCACTCAAGGTTTTTAGACTAAATGTATTGATACATTCTGCAATGTATCGATACATGTAGGCCATTTTCCTGAGTTCGAGAATTTTTGACTCATCCATCATTGATCCAAAACTCGATTTTAACTCTTTTTTGAATCAGAAAAAATCAAAACCTATATCAGATTACAAATTTGGACTTTTGCATTAATAAAAACATTTTTAAAGTCTAAATTAGATCAAAAAAGGTCAATGTCACATGATCACCCTACTTCTCCCTAGTTTATTGACCAAGATCACCATTAGGATTTGGATGCCTTAATACCCCTTTGATGTGCAAAATGCCTCATTTCATCCTTATTATTTTGATAGCTCTTGCTCATGCATTTTATGCCATATCC
>JBBYHK010322666.1:81026-96322 GCA_038382065.1 Adansonia grandidieri | reverse complement strand
TGGCAGGCCTCAGAATTAGTGTTTTAGGGTTTCATAACCCTCAAAACACACACTCCGATAGGTGACCAATCTCACCTAGCCTAAACAGATTGGTGGCGACTCTAAATAAATTGTTATCTCGTAATGACAATTTAGGGTTAAATCAAGTGAGCGATTTATCTCGATCACCAAGCCCCTAAAATAAGAAAATGTCAATAATGATATGGCCTATGGAAATAATAGAACACAAGATAAAACAAATATAGGAGCGAATGCCATTTTAAGTCGGGCTAGTCAGGGTTTGTATCCGGGCCACATTGCGACACTACCCAACAAATAGTTTTATGATAATGCAACATCCAACACCTAAAACTTCATTTCAAAAGTACATGAACCAATTCTCAAAAGAACTGTAATCATACCAACCACTTCTTGCTTGGCAAAAGTATAAACAATAGTATGACGATTCTTAATATGTAAAGCATCAATTGACATCTTTTGCAGAGTGAACAATGGTAAGACATTCATTACAGACCAATTATCAGTCAACTTTCAAGGCAAAGCATAACTTTTACAATTGACAGTGATATGCAGAGCCTTCATACTGCCCCTCCTTCTTAAAGGGATCTCATTAGCACTGAATGATATGAAGTTATCAGCTAATGTATTGTCTCCATTACTAATTCTAGCTTAGCATAATTTTTTTCAATAGCTAATTGATTTTCTTTTCTCACAGCAGGTCTGCATAGCACTTCTCACTTCTAGTCATATGACTCACTTCAATCACAACATTTACATGAGTGCTTGGTTGTCCAATTGTCATGATATCTGATTCATACTTCCATAGAACTGCTTTGTTACTTTGTACGAAAATAGTTTGGGGACCCCAATGATTACTTGTGGAGTATGAGTCACAAGTGCAACACTGACAGTGAATACCTTATAGTAGATAACCATTGGTCTATCAACTTTGCATGGAATCATTGCAAACCCCTTTCCAACCATATCTACTGACACAATACTAGCTCAGTAGTTTTTCATAAAATTCTATCTCTTTATTCTCCATCAACTTTTGAATAACATCCTAAAATCATCACACTTTTGCAACTCATATCTATCTGTCCCATAAAACTATAATACTTCTTCATACCACTCAACGAAACTCGCTTTCAAGAATCATTTTAGCTTTCACCAAAGCTTTTTAGACCACTTTCAAATAAGTTTTTATCCCGTCAACTTTTAGCTTAGCCCTTCATGGTTTTTCCACCATCAATGCATTCACCTTAGCTCAGTATGCTAGGTTAAAAGATTTTTAGCAACATTAGGACCCGATCTAGTCTTGAATTTTGACTTCTAGCATCAATGAAACCTTAAACCCTTTTCTTCAATGCAAGAGAATTCTCTATCAAATGCCCCTATGCACCTCCATGATACTTACATGTGATATTAGCATCATACCATTTCAGATAAAAAGGTTTTAAGGGTGTGATATTGCTTGGTGCTATTAATTACCCTTGAAGTAACCATGGGTATAAGTCACGATAGGACATCAGCATGGGATTGAATTGTTCTCTATTTTAAGTGTAATGTAGGGTTATTCATGATGTTTTGGGTACTCTGGTTACTACTTTATGGGTTCATGTATGCCAAGTTATAAGTTGTAGTGCATACAGCTTAGGGTGTAAATGGGTAAGAACTTAAACTCAATCCAAACACTGTGTGGTAGTATAGATAGTAGGGTATAGGTTTCATGGGTGCACGATGTCAACTTTAACAACATTAGCTATTGTTTTCTTCTTCTTGCCCAAGGTTCGTTTCTTATTTCCTGAAGATTTGCCACTTTACATTTTACCACTCTTAATGGCACTCTTAATCATCTCCTTGGATAGCAATACATTTGCAAAATTTCTACTGGCATTACAAACCAACCTTTCATAGAACAAAGCTTTCAAATTGCTAATGAAAGTGATCATCATTTCCTTCTCCGTTAGGGAAGAATTACTTGTGTAGCCTCTTTCATCCACCTCTAGCATATTGTCTAAAACTCTTATTAGACTTCTTCTCTATGTTTTGTAGTGATATTTTGGTTGCCTAATCCTTAACATACTTGTATTGTTCTAAGAAAGCGCGAGCCAAATTCGATCAAGTTTAGATCTTAACTTTATTTAACCCATATACCATCAAGCAGCAGCACCAGTTAGGCTATCTTAAAAACAATAAATAAACTACTTCTTGTTATTCTCGTACCTTGCCATCTTGCAGTAATACATTCTAATGCGAGCAAATAGGCAAGTAGTACTATTATATTTCTCAAACTTTGGTGTCTTAAATTTCAGAGGAATAACCAACCTAGGCACCAAACATAGTTCCAAAGCATCCATCACTTTAAACTTATCTACTCCTTCTATGGCCCTCAATATCTTCTCTATGACTTGTAACTGCGTTTGCTCCTTTTCAGTAGGCTTATGCGCTTCCATCAAAAGCCTATCTAACATGGCAAACTCATCAAGATCAAGAACTAACAAATTTGTGAAGTAGACTTAGATTCAACCCCTTATCAATAATAACCTATGGCATCAGAACTTCAACATGTCTTATGTCATAGACGTGATCCCAATAGAAAATATAGTTTGAGACACTTAAACTAGAGGCACCATATTTTTTACCCTTGCACTATTCACATATTTAGTAAATTTCCCCTTTGGATCCATTTCTTAAGCTTGAAAACCCGAGCCTCCTACTTGCTCCTTCCTTTTGGTAGTTAACGTCATCAATTCCATGACATTAGCTGGTTATAACCTTAATTCATCGTGACCTATCATCATCTATCTTGAGCTTCCTCTACCTTTTTTATTCTACTTATTGAATCATTTTCCATATTTCTAATATGAGATTGAGCATTACATCTTCTTTGAATTAATATCTTCATAACGTTCCCTATATTCTCAATTTCTTTCCTGAAAGAATAACACCAAATTTAGAATCCCATATTGTGATTATCGTTCATGCCATGAGATGAATGTAAAAGCACACATACAAAAAGAATGAGTTAGTATGAATACAATGACATGAATATTATGCAGACATGTTAAAGGCATTAGTTAAGGTAACAGCTTCAATATAAAACTAGCATCCTAAATCTAATTATTACATCTAGAAAATCCAAGTTCATATTGGTTTACGTATAGAGAAAAGTTTTAGTACATCCATGAAAGAAATCTGATCCAAACTAGTTCTGCCCATGCACCAAGACAATGCTCAACTTTTACTTTTCTTCCTTGATAGCAACATTGGGTATCAATAGAGATCAGGGTTCCCTCTTGATGTCACTCTAGACTTGTAACTGAGCAAAAGCATAATCATTCTTCTTTTGGCTCACCAACAGACTAGCCGAAAGCTTGACTACCCATTCAAAAGTTCTCTTGGCTCTACTTTTCCATAAATCCATCTTTTTGTTCAGTTTTTCCAACTCGAATTTCTACTCCTCATATGACTTAGCAATCGTGACATTTTTTCAAAACAAGTATGAGTTGATTGTTATCCTGACATAGTGCTTCCATACCTTGCTTAGCATCATCTTCCCTCTTTTGGAGCTCTTTCAATTATCACTCACATATAGCTCAATAATACTTTAACTGCCCATTTTTTGCCTATATTTGAATGATCTTTAACTGAAACACTGTTCACTCTGACTCAAATTCCTTTTTCAATAATTCAGCCTTGAATAATGACTTTCATACTAGAAGAATCATATCCTCATCTCGAAACAAAATAGTATCATTAACTCGATTATCCATCCAAACTTTATAGGTCGGAGTCATATCATCCCTATATCAAGCCAACTGCATATGATAGGTCTCTCTCTATTTATCAGCCACAGCTCATATTTTCTTTACATAACCATTTCCCCTATAGGCAAAATCACACTCAAATGAACTATCGGGACTTGAATTGCCTCTGAACCGACAAAAAACCATAACTAGTATAATCCCAGATTATTAACAAGGGAACCCAATGTTAGCATCTACAGTGGTACAACATAACCTGAGAAAATGTCCATGGTGCTCTTCATGTAACATCTTTCTTCGTCAAGTTTCAAAATACCAATACCCACTAATCCTTGGTATAATCACTTGCCCACTTTTTCCTGAGAAACTTGGTAATAGGCAAGAATGACCTAGTACACATTCAAATATTGACCTTTTCATTTTTCCAAAAGTAATTATGGATCCATATTTGTAACAACTGTGCACATCTGAGAAATCTACTCCTCAGCTTCTTTTTGTAAAAGTTTACAGGCGATATCATCTTAGCAAGAATCACCATAGCTAGGTTGATATTGTACCTTAACTGATCAAATAAATAGACCACTGCTATATTAATATGCTTTAAAGTCATAGAGAATAAAACTAATCCATGAACAACAAATGCAAAGTTATCTCTTTTTCTTTCTAGGTCTGGGCAATCATCCATCAAGTCTTGTAACTATGCTATGGTATGCAATCACTTTAACCCTTCCAAACCACGTATACCCCAATGCAAGTCTTGGATGCTTCGGTAATACCAACCAATCATCTTTTTAATGTTTGTGGATTAGACTCCTTGATGTACACTTGATTAGGAATGATATGCTCGATATGCAATAAGGTAATGTACTTTTCAATCGTCGAGACCATATCTTTTCTATTGAAAGTGAAACACTAATATCCTAGATTTTAAAATTGTGCCACAGCTCAAAGCAACCCCTTATTTATCTTAACCTGAACCAATAATGCTATATCTTCATACTTTCGAGTGAATACATCCTTCTTAGTATTGTCCTGCTGGCCCTATATGGCTTATAAATCTACCAAGTCATTCTGTTGAAACTTACCATGAACTCAGACCGAAAATGATAAGACATATCTGACTTTTAGAGTATCCCTATGTTGCTTTTGAATCTCTTCCGGTTGATCCTTCACTACAAGTACTTTTTCTCTACCGAGATCACATGTTCTCCCATTCGAAGTGACTCTTATGATGGACATTATACCTTTTATACTAATAGCCTTTGAATGCACTAATGATGATGCTAAAATGCATGCACAACAAACAAACAAGGCAACCAAAATCATAGATTAGTCACATAGAAAATAACTCAAATATTCTAAATGGTCCTAAAAATTTCAATCCGAGAGACATTTATTTTGGTATTGAGGTACATACCCTTTAACTGGACTCTAAAACACTAGCCTTATCGATACACGATCCTAATTTAGGGTAACTATTCCCTTTAGGACACTTTTCTAAAAATAAAATATCATAATGCTTCTAGTATCACATTAGTCATCAATTCGATTGCATAACGAAAAGTTTAAATGTTCTCAACACTATAACATTGATGATGCAAAACTCTGAGGTGCCCATTCTCCTCATCTCGGTTTTATTTTCCATACACGTTCTAGCCATCAACTCGATAGCCAAACAGCGAGTTATAATCAAATATAAATATAAACTCATATCAACGAGACCATTCGAGATCTAGACTTAAAAAAAATAAAAGTGAGATAGGGTTAGAATTTCAAGTATTGTTAACTGAATTTGGCTCCTATGGCTCGTTATATACATGTTTAATATGATGTTTAATGCATGCAGTCTTCAGATCGTTCCCCTGCTCGATGAAGATAGTCGAGACACCCTATTCCTAGGTCTATTGCAGGCTTGGCAAAACGGGTTCGATCCAGGTGAGTACTTTACTCATATTTATAAGGACAAAATATGAAAACTAAAGTAATGCATCTCGAGGGCTTTGGCTGACCATACAAATTGTTAATCACATGATTGATTATAACCCGATATATATTAGAATAAGTCTTATATCTCCCCCCGCACGGTACTCGACAGAGAGTCTAATGCATATCATAGTGCAGTGTGTGCTAGGAAAGCTCCAAATCTAGATCTTACTTCTTCATTCGAGATATATAATATATTTTTGCTTATTTTTATCAATGTAGCATTGAATTTTTTATTCAAGCATTGTAACATAGGGCATATAGCAATATCATAATAATCAATCAATTAATTAAACAATTACAACAATAAATATCAAAGGGATTATAATTGAACACCGACTAAAATTTAAAAAAATTAGAACTCGAATAACATGTAAGTAGTCTAAGCCCTGACTCTCTGAGGTCCCCAGTTGGGTTGCTAGAAAGCTGTCATAATATATTGAGATACGAACCTCAAAATATTAGAGTAAACAACACTTCTAATCATTGTAGGGCCCCAACTGATCTGATAAATCAGTCATGTAAACATCTCATATTAAAATACGAAAGTGACTGGGTTAAAGAGTTGTCACCGATCTATTTTGGCTATAGGTGTGATCATCACCTATCAAAACCGACTAAAGAGTTGCAAGACTCCAAAGTAATGATTTTATGATTTACGTATACCAAAGATTTATAAAGTTAGGCCCAAGAGTCGGTTACACCACAAGTAATGACTTGATCCCTCTCATGATCCCCAATAATTGATACCAGCTAATCACGCATCTCCAAATTTGTTTCTCTTGGTTTCAATCGTATATGTTCAATCATAATCTCCCTTTTGTTTATTCTATCAAAATCAAACAAAAATATCACCAAAAAATGTATCTCGAAACTTTTATTGAAACTAGCTTGAATTTAAAACTGATTCAGAGTAAAAATCATTTGCTCCAAAAATAAAATTTTTATTTTATAAAACCACTTGACTCCAAAAATACTCTCTACTGACTCCACTTTTACTACTTTTATCAAATTTAACATCATTTAAAAGAAATCACAAAAATAATACACTTGACTAAATTGAAGAAATCATAGCTATGAAATCAATACAAAAAAATCAACTTTATTCCATTCAATTTGGAAGTTTTAAAGTGAATCACTAGAGACCTTCTATAAGACACTCTTAGAACTATTGACACATTAACCATGACTTTTGGAATCAATTCTGAAGCATCTGAACATCTCGAAATAGTATATGCCAAATCCGAAGAGAACCAAAAAAGGATAAAGTTGATTTTTTCAACTTTATGAATTTACTCTGGATTATTTATATCACATAAAATCACCAAACTATATTCTATGACTGCTAACTCACTATACTTCAACCTAAAAATATTCTAAGAATTCTAGAAAATTATAGATTTTTTAATTGGACACTACTGCATCACACAACATGTCCACCCAACCTGCCTTTGGGATTTTCTTTTAGATTCATCCGGAATACCCACTGGATGAGCCATACATGTTTAGAAAGCTTAAAGATTTGACAAAATGCACAAATAATTATTTTCATTGAAAATAGTTTGTAATACTGATCAACCTCTGAAACATAGCAGTATGAATAACTTAAGTTATGGGATTTTACTAAACTCATCTGATCATAATTGAACATTTCACTAGCCTGTTATGCAACCCAATTAATGAGGATTATGGGAAAAATACTAAAAAAATTAGTAAGGCCCTAACCTTATCAAAATATATCTTTTCTCGAAGACTATAACGCTAGACTGCTATAGTAGTTCTGACATGACTTATGATTATGAAGCCTCTTATCACATTTGAAAGCATGTTTCCAAACATTTGAATGTTTAGTAACCAGACCAAATATACTCTACAAATGTCATATATGAGGAAACAACAAAGGCTCCTAAGTGCTAAGACCTAGAAACATGTTTTATGACATTGGCAATATACTATAGAGTCGGTGAATATCTTCGACTTTATCACTTTTATGCATTACTATTTATTCTTAGCAAGTGAATGGCACACCAATGCCACACACTTGTATGCTGTAACCAGTAACCAAGTGACACCAAACAACACAATTAAACTCATCTAAACATCTCTTAATGACTTACATTAAAACTCACCAAGTTTAGACTCATCTTAGCATTGCTCCAAATCAGCTTTAATTCAAGTTATTTTATTTAATATCCCTGGGTTACCCATTAAAGAGCTTATTAAAACAAAACCAAACTTTAATCCACCTATTGATTAAGTGAACTAAAGCTTGCCCTTGGGAGATTGTTTAAAAAAACAAGGTTTTTATACAAAACATCCTAACATGCATTTAATCAATCACATAGAATACTAACCTAAGGTTTTAGCCACTAATCATCCATAAAACATATTATAAGCACAAAATTCAACTTGGTCAATTTATTTATACTAATATATATATATATATATATATCAATTCTTGGCAAATTCTCATCACTTAACAATCAAGCACAAGAAAACAAGCTTGGATTCAATTCAATCAATATGTTTAACAACCAAATCATGCTTTCAACATTTAAGCTCTACAATTGAACAAGTCAACTTATAAATTTATTCAATTAAGCATAAATTTCAGCTTATCCAAGTTTAACTTAACTTATTTCATCTAAATTTCACCAATTAAGCATCAATTATGCAAAACTCACTCAAGCATATTAAGAAACCAAGGTAACTAAACCTAAATGAATGTTTTCTAGCTTATTCAAACACTTTATCTTGTTCAAGAACCTAGAATATCATCATTTTGCACTAGATTAAAGTTCTAACCAACTAGGTTTTAGCTAAATTAGCTCAAAACAACTCAATTTAGCAAGATTACATCAATTATGCTCAAGGTTAAGCTCACCTAAGGTAGCCAAACCAAGCTTTTTCATTTTATCATGTTCGAACACCTCATCAAGCTAAAAAAATCATAATTTCATAATTTAAACTTTAAGATTTCAGCTCCATATCTTCAAAACCTAGCTTAACTAAGCTTGAATCATCAAAATCCTAAGAAACTAAGTTGGCCTAACCTAGATCTAAAGGCTTCATCTTGTTTGAACGAAGTTTAAGCTCTCCAAACATGATTTCAAGTTAAGTTTAGCAATTAATCATGTAATCATGCTTAGAATAACAAAAAATCAAGTGAATCATAGCTCAAATCAAGATGCAAACATGAAATCATCATCATTTAAAGTGGTCGAACACTATAAATCAGGGATACATCATAGCCGAATCATTAATCAAGCATAGAAAGCATGAATTAATCATCAAAATATATTTATTAACTTGAAACTAAAGAGAAAAAGAAGATATTATACGTACTTCAAGCCAGCTTCCCTCCTAGAGATGATGAGAGCTTGAAAGAAAAAGAAAATTCTAGATTTTTTAAAGCTTGTTAAGTGATTAAAGTTATGAAAACATGGCTAATCACTCTTATATATAGGCCTTTAAGTTGGTGATTTAAGCTTTAATCGCCCTTGGGAGCTTAATTACAAACCTCCTAGGTAATTTTAGGAGAAATTATATTTTTGCCATTACTAAAAGATGAACAAAATTAGCACATTAACCTAATGTTGAATTCGGTCAAAGCTTTTTTCTTATACTAATCTATGTACAATTCTTATTCCATTCAATTAACCATGATTTGTCTATGTAAAAGTGCAATTGAATGTTTCTTCCTGAAGTATAAATGTATCTTAACGACTTTGTCCAAAAAATCTAAAATTTCTAATTCTGAAACTCTCGAATTAAGCCCTAGAGAATTCTTGGCTTTTTAAATTCCTAAAGTCCTTTTATGACCTGGTCTCGATTACAAATTCTTGACCTAAAGTCCATGCTCAATTTTATTTTGGTGTAATCAATTTCAAAATCTGAGTTATATAACTCTTCCAATTTTAAAATCTAACTTTAGGCTAAAAAGTTGATTTTTTATAGTTAACTTTGCCTAAAGTTGACATTTGATTTGGACTTTAACACAAGTCTCTTTTCATTCAAATATCATCAATAAGCACTCTAACTTTCTCAAGAGACTCCTACCAGTCAACTTTTGACATTCTCCTGATTTTCCAAAACTGACATCGACCCCCTAAATTAGACAATTAAGCTTAGATGCCTCGTTACATTAAATTAAGCTGATGGAAAACAACAAGACTCTCAGTTGGACCTGTCTATCATCTGTAACACATCCATGAAGATCCAAAGCTAGAAAATTCCACCTAACCCCTAAAACTAGGAAAAAGTCAATTAAAAGCCCAAACAAAATGAGGTATTTGCAGTTATATATTTTACAAATAATTAAAATTAATAAATACATTAACATATAAAGTTATATAAATATTCAAAATATACACATTTATTATTTTAATTTTTAACATAAAATTGAATTTTATAAAAATAAAAAAGTCTAAATTTAATTTTTATCAAATATTTTCATTTATATTTTCAAAAGTATTCTACAACTATGAACATATCTATTCAATGACGTGATATTGGATTAAAACTTTGGGTAAGCCCTCGAGTTTTTTCTTTTAATTTTATTTTCCTTCATTAGCAGCATTTAACGTAGGTTGCCAACCACCCATGTTCATAATGTAATTATTTGATGGAAAGAAATGAAATGGTTATTGGTTAGGTATGCATCCAATAAATTAAAAAGTACTCCTCTCTGTCTAAACCTATATTCTTGTGATATTTATATATTTTTTTGTTGTAATTGTATTTAAAGTATATATTTATATAATTTTTGATATATTAATAGACTATTATATTTTTATATTTTTATATCATATTTATATTATTTTTATATCATAACGTGTTTCAAGTTAAATTTTAAATTTTCATATTGTATTTATAAATAGTGTTCCATGATACTAAGTGCCTGTTGGCCCCCCCCTTTTTTTTTTGCTTAAAAGTATAAGACAAGCCAAATCTATTTTTTAAAAAGCTCTTAAAAAAAGCTATCTTATTTTAATGAACAAATGAAGAAAAAAAGAACTTAGAAAAAAGCTAAAAATAAGAGTTTTTTAAAAATAAGTTTGCTTTTTACATAATTTTTATTTTTCTTCAAAAAATCCCCATTCATTAAATATAACTCAATATCAATAAAAAAAAAGCTTATAAAAATAAAATTATTAAACAACTCTATCTTAATTTTAAAAGCTCTTATTTTTCATAAGAGCTTCATAATAATTTTTACACAAAAAAATGGTAAGCCAAACAGGCACTAAGTCTAGCTATTTTCTTTATTTTTTTTATATCTTATTTTTTTTACTGTTGATCATGTTATATTCTTACTTTTATATTTATTTTTTCAAAATTTTTTCTATTTTTATAATAAAAGTACTTATATTACTATTATCAAAAAATTTAAAATTTGATAATATTTAAAATCATAAAAACCAAAACTTTCCTGTTAGTATAGTTAAAAGAAATGAGATGAAAACAATAATAATAATTTTCTAGTTTATCCGTGATTCAGTGTATTCCTTAATTTAGTTGAACTTCAACTACAACAGTCTCTTAGGTAGGATTATAATAATTTCTTTAAGTAACTTCGAATAATATTTTGTAATTGGTAGAGAGAAATTAATTAAAAAGCAGCGTAAGAGCAACTGTCAAAAAAAAAATTTAGTTGGGTTGTATTGTCCCTGTCAAGTTTGCTCATATTTCTGAAACTTTGGGATTTTTTTTTCCTTTTAAAACGAGTACAAATGTAATTGAGCTAGGTTATAGTGTCCCTGTCAAGTTTGAATTTGAATTAGAATTTGAAATTGGCTTGAATTTTAATTGAATTTGAAATTGGAAGCTCTGTCTCAACGCAATCAAATTTCATTTTTAAAGTTTAAACTTGATTTGAATTAGATAAAAATCAAACAGTTTGAGATTAAACTTGTAATGCTTGTTTACCTAACAAAAAATAAACTCGATTTTTATGTTCAATTTCAAATTCAATAATTTGTGTTCGAATTCAAGTTTAAATTAAAATTTTTTAATGCTAATTAAAAAAAACTTGATTAAGCTTATAAGCTGCTCAAATCAAGCCTTAAGATACTTAATTTTGATTCACTCAATAACTCAACTCTAACTTGATTGGATAATGATCAAACTGAATTTAAGTTTTTTGAGTCAAATTCATATAACTTGCAAGTATACAATAAAGAATCTGCAAGAAGCATACCAAACAAAACCCAAATATCAAGTAAATAGCTGTGTTTAAACCTATGTGTTAGTAGCGATAATGTATGTGCTCTGTTTCATATTTTTTTTCTAATTTCAATCCCATAAATTAAGCATAATACAAATATTAAACATATAATTTTTAAATACGAATATAATATTAGTCATATTTAAATATATTATATTTATTTTATTGTTTCCTTACTTATTAATATTTGTTTTCATATCAAATTCAATTTGCCAGAGCTATTATTTATTTTTCTTTACTTTACAAAATGACACCATTGACAGGAAGATGTTTGACTGAAGGAAAGTTCACGCATAATGTCAAACCAATGAAGTTGGAATTTGCAGCGTTTGGTCGTAGTTACTTATCTATTTTTTTTGGTACACAAATGACTATTGAGATAAAAAAAATTACAAAATGTTAAAATTAAAATTTTTACTTTTTTCAATACAAGTTTTTAAAATTAATTAAATTAAATTAAATTTTAAAGACACGTTATCTCAAATTTTACTAGATTTACAAAACAAGGAAGGAGAGCTTTTAACTAAAAAAATATCAATTATATAAATTAATTAAATTAAATTTTAAAGACGCGTTATTTCAAATTTTATTAGATTTATAAAAGAGGGAACGGGAGCTTTTAACCAGAAAATACTCAGAAAGCAGCCATTGAACGTTACCGGCGGTACTGATCAATGGACACAATTTCAGACCAATTAAAACTTTGGCTCTTAGGCAAAACGGCAGTAATGACTATTTATTTGGAATATCGAGCTACATTAACCTGCAGTAACTACAATCTTTCGTTTTGAAAAAATTTCAAAACAGGAAATGGATTATAAATTATTAAAAAATGAAACAAAAAATTATAATTTTAAAAAATATATAATTATGATAATTATTAACGAAGAGGCTATAATTATGTTGTTAACCCTTATTTCATTTATGTTTCTCTACTACAGGGGGAGTTAGCTCCCTTACAAAAAATCCACCCCCCAACCTAATATATATTAATATATATTATATATTATATGTAAAATAATATAAAATAATATATATTAAAATAATATTTAAAAAAATTAAAAAAATTTTACATTAAATCTTAAATTTATAAAATAAAAAATATTATATTAAATCTTAAATTATAAAATAATTTTAAATTATATTAAATCCAAAATTAATATAAAAATAATAAAAATAAAATATTTATATTAAATTTCAAAAAACAAGTTAAAAATAATAAAAATTAAAAAATATTTTATATATTATCATAATGTATATTACATATTATATATATTATATATGTATAATATATTATTACATATGTATGAATATATTACATGGAGAATCAGTTCCTTATATTTTATATTAAATTTTAAATGATTTTTTAAAAAATTAAAATAATTTATATTATATATTTTATATGTAATATATATAAAATAAAATAATAAATAACATATATAATATATAATATATAATATGTAAACCAAATCAGATAAATAAATACTAATTGTGTACATTACCAAGACTTATGAGATGACAATCACGTGTAATGTATAGATGATCATAACTGAATGTACAGATGACAAAAATTGATTGTATCCTAAACTATATGGCTCTAAACAATATCTGATAAGTAAATACTAATTATGCACATTATCAGCGCTAATGATATGACAATCACGTGTAACGCACATATGATCATAACTGAATATACGGATGGCTATAACTGAATATACAAATGATCAAAATTAATTATATCTTAAACCATATGACCTTAAACTGTATCAGATAAGTAAATACTAATTATGCACATTACTAATATCGATGAGATAATAATCAGGTGTAATGTATATATGATTATAACTAAATGTATAGATGATCATAACTGAATATATTTTATTCTAATATATATATATATATATATAAAATAGTAGTACAGCTAACCATACTGAATGTACAGACGTTACAAACTGAATGTAAGAATGTATAAAGGACCATAATTGAATGCATAGCTTACAGAATGTTTAAAATGTAAGAATGTACGGCTAAAAAAACCAAATGTATGGTAAATCGTATGTCTGTTAACTTTATGAAAATGTCAAATAGTAATTAACCGCATTAGCTGATATCAAATATGACAATGACGTAATATGTATATATAATAATAAGTTAATGTACCTTTGATCATAACCCACATTTGGCTATAGGAGCATAACGGAATGCATTTACATGTTAGATGCATATAGCAATGATGTACAACTCAACTGTAGATACCCTAAGTAAATATACAAGTGGTCATAAATAAATGTATGGCTCACCATAATTAAATGTATAGCTAATTAGAGCTAAATGTATAAATGATCATAAATAAATATACAGGTGACCATAAATAAATATACAGCTCACCATAACTAAATATACAGATGAGTATAACTAAATTTACAGACAACTGCAATTAAATGTATAAATGATCATAAATGAATGTACAGGTATCTTAAGCTAAATGTACGCTAAACTATGTGGCCATTAACCTTATGAAAATGTCAAATAGCTACTGACCGCATTAGTTGGACATCAGATATGACAATCACATAAGATGTATATATGATAATAAGTTAATGCACATTTAACCATAACTCATACTTGGTAGTATGAGCATAACGGAATACACTTACACATTAGATGCATGTAGGAAACATTACATCTCAACTGTACACACCCTTTACTAAATGTGCAAGTGATCAGAAATGAATGTATACATAATCATAACTAAATATATAGATGAGTATAACTAAATGTAAATATGACTAAAAATTAATGCATAGATGAGTAGAAATCAATGTACAAAAAACAAACTTGAATGTGCCTTATATCGTATGACCCTTAACCGTATAAAAATGTCAAATAGCAATTGTGGACATTAGTGAGACCAATGATATCACAATGACATAAGATGCAAATATGATAATAATTTAATGTACATCGGACCATAACTGAATTTCCTTATGAAGATAACATAATGTATTGACGTGGAAGATGGGTGTGAGAAACGTTAAAACCAAAATATATATACTCATAAGTAAATTTACAGGTGATATATATGAATGTACAGATCACTATAACTGAATGTATAGATGAATATAACTAAATGTACAGATAACTATAAGTAAATGCACGTATGACTAGAAATGAATTTACAAATAATAAAATCTGAATATACTCTAAACCATATGGCCTTTAACCATATGAAAATGTTAATAGAAATTGTCCATATTAGTTAGATCAATGATATGATAATCACATAAAATGTATATATGATAATATATTAATGTATGTTG
>JBBYHK010322666.1:52714-76686 GCA_038382065.1 Adansonia grandidieri | reverse complement strand
AGACAATAAGAATATTGAAATTTCAACATCCACTACAAAATTGGACAGGACAAAGTATATTAAAAATGGAATAGAGATATATTTTGTAATATCCATCCCCATCCCTCTTCTTTGCGGTCCCTAGAGGTGCCTCTAAAATTGGGTAAATTGGCCTCAAGAGTGGATGGTTTTATCAAGAGTTTCATCCAATGCCTGAAGCCTAATTAATTTAATTTCTTGCCATTGCTTGCTTAGGGCTAGATAACATCTTATCCAACAAGTCAGTATAATTTGCAAAGTAGAATACCTTAATTTCTTCTATGCATGGTCAGCTAGCTTGTCATTCTAGATAGAAACTTATTCATTAGTTATGCTGCTAAAGAAAAGCCTTTGTTAAGGTTTAGTTATTAAATGACTATCATATATGCCATTTTTCTTAAATATAGGTGAAGTGTCACTTTGCTAATCATGTCCGATAAATTTAAAAATTATACTGATAACGCATATATATATATATATATATATGAGTATATAACCTGCTGTTGCAAATATTGCAATTGAGTACGTGAATCGAAGCTGATTTGAGCCGGTAAATTCCGTCTTTTAAATGAAGAATTTCCAAAGCTAGTACCCTAGTTTTATCTTTTGATTTCTCTAGACATTAATTTAAGAATTGTTTAACCTAGTACTGTTCTATGGTTAATTTTAACTGTTTTAGGTGGTCTCTGATTGCTGCACAATTACCGGGACGAACTGACAATGAAATTAAGAATTACTGGAACTCTCATTTATGGCGAAAAATGTATAGCTTCACCAGGACAATAAAAGATACCAAACCAAGCGACATTGGTGCAATAACAACAGCGGCACAAGGCAAGCGAAGAGGCGGTCGAACCAGCCGATCAGCCATGAAAAGACACAAGTTGGCATTGACGTCACTAGGTATTCCTAAGAGTGTTAACCCAAACGAGAAGTCTGACCCCGAAGCCCAAGAATATAGCACTGGGGGACAAAGCCAGGACAGCAGGGGCATGACAAATTTGCAACTTGGTGACAATGAGGACCCTCATAATTCAGTGGTACTAAAGGGCAGCGGCACCCTTGAAATTAATGGCTCTTACATGCACAGCAGTGCAAGGCCAGCAGGCAATTATGATGAGGGGCAAAACACGGGAATAGCATTAAGTTCCGGTGAAGAAAGCGCTAGCACTGCGGTCGAAATATACGGCTACGGCCAAAGAGAAAGTGAGGAGGTTCTGGGACCATACGAGTGGCTAGACAATGAAATAAAGCGCCTTACAAGTATCCTGCAAAGTGAAGGCGTGGATCCAAGTAGGAACCATCCAGGCTTAACCACAAATGGAGGAAATGGGGTCAGGGTTATTATAACTGAACAGGACAGGGACGTTAATGAGGTCCAGAAAGGTGCTAAAAATGATGATCAAGAAAGAGAAAGTTATGGCATGATGTGGAGCTCATCAAACGGAGAGATGACTGCTGGGGAATGGCGGATGTGCACTAATTCCTCATCACCAAGGAATTCAGGTGTTCAGGAATGGGTTGATTGGAACTCTGATGGTGTTTTCCGGTACGTTAATGATGATCAATGGGAATTATGGGATGATTCAGATGAGGTTTTTGGTTGGTTATTTGATGGTAGCAATGCTGATGAAGATGGAAACACAGCAAATTAATTAAGAGAATGAAGCAAATGGTGATTGTATGGTGCCATTAATTTAAAAGAATTGGTTTTGCTTAACATATTCCAAGGTCTTATTTTTTTCTCTTATTCTAAGAAATTAAGTTCTATTAACGTATATATAAAATAAATTTCTTTTCCAGCCTGAAAATATTCTATAACAATGTTGACACTTTCAACTTTCACGTATTAATTTGTTAACATGAAATGAAATTTTATGAATTTTCTTCCTTTTTCTATTAGACTTAATTTCATTCCATTAATTTTGACACTTGTCCATATATATATATATATATAATTTATACTTTCGAACAGCGTTTTAGACGTTTTTTGATTGATTTTGTTTATGTATTGAAGGTGAAATTTTATTAGCTTCACAAGAGTCGTTTGTTTTGCCAAAAAAAAAAAAAAAAACTTTCAAAAAATGTTGAAATTAAGTCTAATAAGAAAAAGAAAATCTCTATTTTCAAGAAAATATTCCTAGTTTCCAAAAAAAAATTATGAAAGTCAATTTTAGTGAAACTAACAAACTCTAAAAGATTGATACATATTCTAATTTTTTAATTATTCTTTTCATATATTTTAACATATATATTACTTTTTTAACCGTATGAAATTTAATAATTTTATTGTTAATAAGTTTTATTTTTATTTTTTTTTGTGTTTCTAGACACATTTAATTGTGTACATTGAAATGTGCGTGCAAATATGCTAATATTTGCTTCTCAAAAAAGTGAATGGAACTGGACATTTGGTTATCTTATATTCAAATGAAAAGGAGAAAACATAAAGAAAAAAAAAAAAAGGCCCTCGTTTGACACCTTCGACTTCGAGCGAGTGTACTAAATAACCAATGAATTATAATAGTGTATTGTTAGATAAATTTCACATAAAATCAAATCAAGTTTACACTACAAAACTAAAATATGAAAAATTTTGATGAAATTTTCTAAGGAAAATTGGACCTAGGGACAATGGAGATTTTATTTTTTAGAAAAAAAAGTAACGGTAAGTTATAGTTGCGTTTAAGGTAATGAAAACCATCAAAATTCCTAATCAATTATTTAAGGAAATTGTGATTATTAAAATGCCTTTATTGCAATTAACAATCCAAAACTATTAACTACAACACGGTCGTGGGAGACTTACATATTAGGGATATATAGTTTTCCTTTTTAGATAAATGGTGAAATGCAAATTCTATTTACATGTAGGGAAATGAAAATTATTAAAATTACTTCTGAGGAAATTGTAATTATCCAAATACCTTTTATCAAATATCAAATTTTCTTTCTCACTTTCTTCTTCATCATTATTAGCTTTATCAGTTTTGAATTAATCTTGACTTTTATATAACAATAACCTAAGCTAAATTAACGTGTACTCAATTGTTTCCAACTTAGTATTTTCTTAGAATTAAATTGAAAAGTATTTTAAAAAATACTAAGTTTATTTATACCTCCCATTTTCTCAAAAATATATGTTCCAAATGCATTATATGCTTAGAATATTTTTGAGATATGTTTAAGTCAAATTCAAGCCAAAAAAGATCGTTTTAGAAAGGAATTTCAATTGATATATTAACACAATGCATTACAGTATCGATACTATGCTTAATACCTTCGAATATATCAATACACATGACCATGTATCGATACAATATAATAAGTATCGATAGTCACCCTATAGGTATCAATAAATTGCTTGGCAGTAGCTAAGGCTTCGCTAAATCCCTCGAATGTATTGATACAAATAGCTCTGTATCGATGCAACATGATGCGCATCGATACTCAACCTCGATGTATTAATACAACAGTTTGTAATGGTCATATTTTTAATTCATGTATTGATACTCTTGCTATTTTATTGATACAACAGCGCGGATCTAAGATGAAACATGGATTTATGAAGGCTACAACAGTTCCTCACCAACCTCATTAATGCTTAAGATCTATAATCAATTCCAAGCTATAAATAGAGGTTTCCAATAGCTGAAGAAGTTTGAGATATCAAGATTAATCAAGCATTGAACTTCAAAAGCTTAAAATCTTCAAATTCTTCTTTCTTCTTATATTCAATTTGAACTCCTTCAAATTTATTTGTGTATCATTTATTTTGTACTTAAATTCTAGCAAATACTTACCTACTAGAGGTTCTAATTGTTTGCAAACACTTCATTCATATCACAAAGGGGTTGTGTAAAAATTGAGTGAAAACACTTAAGAATTTTGGGGTAGAATTCTTTAGGGGACTGAAAGGTTCTATCTAAGTCTCAAAAGATAGAGTTGTAAGGTTATACTTTAGCCTCAAAGGTAACAATTTCATTAGTGAATTATGGGAATCACCTTGACAAGGAAGTGCCAAGAAAAGAGGACGTAGGCTGTGAGTTCAATGATCGAACCTATATATATTGATTGTTTGTATCACTTGCCCTTAACTTCTTTTTACTTTCATTCTGTTTCAACTTTTCATAAAAGGTTAATTTGTGATCAAATTTTAAAAAGAACCAATTCACCCCTTCTTGGTTCAATCCTTACTTTAATCTAACAATTGGTATTAGAGCTTTAGTATCTATTATAGGTTTCACAACCTTGAGAAAAGATCCTTAATAGCTCAAAGAATGGAAGATGCAAATATAATGCTTAAAGCTTCAAGAAAATCAAGATAAAGTATGTCTCATGGAGTTTGAGACAAACGCAAATGCAATGGGACTTAAAGGCCATTCCATTATGAGCCCTCAATTCTTCAATGGTGACAACTACTTATATTGGAAGACAAGGATGAGGCTTTTTATACAAGCCAATGACTATAAAGTATGAAAGATCATTATTAATGGGCACTTATTCCTAAGAAGAGGTTTGGAGACATTGTTGTGCCAAAGGAAGGAGATGAATGGGATGAGTAAGATACCAAGGTGACACAATTAAATACCAAAGCCATGCACACAGTATTTTGTGCTCTTGGCCTAACTGAGTACAATAGAGTTTCACTATGTGACAATGCTAAATAAGTGCAGGACAAGTAGCAACCACTAATGAAAGACCAAATCAAGTCAAGGAATCCAAAATAAATATGCTTACACTTGACTATGAATTATTCAAAATTAAGGCAGATGGGACCATTAAAGAAATGTCAGTAGGTTCACGAACATCATTAATAGGTTGAAGGCACTTGGAAAGACCTATCTAAACAAAGAGATGGTGAAGAAGTTGCTGAATAGTCTTTCCAAGTCTTGGGAAGCAAAAGTGACAATAATTGAGGAATCCAAGGATCCCCATACACTTTCTTGAGATGAAGTCATAGGGTTTCTCCTAACCTATGAGATGAAGATCAAACATGGTCAAAAGCCACCAATAAAGGCAAGTGTTGCCTTCAAATCAACTACTCAAAATGATGATGATGATAATAAAAAAGATGTCCATGTTTGCAAAAAGATTCAACAGGTTCATGAAGATGAACAAGGTAAGAAGACCTCCTAGATGAGAAATGGTAAAGGTAGAGTAAAGCAAGAAAGAGAAGAACCAAATTATTTGCTACAATTAGAACACATCAAATTTGAGTGTCCAATGTGAAAGAAGCAAAACTCGAAGAAACAAAAGAAAAAGGCTATAGTGGGTACATGGAGTGATAGTGACACATCTGATGGTTTTGATGATGATGAAGTGACCAACTTATGTTTTATGGCTCTTGAGGAGCCCATGGTATCTTCTAATGCTAATCCCTACTCATTTGATGAGTTACAAGATGCATTTAATGAGTTAGCATTAGAATTTGAAATATAAGAAAGTGGTTTCTAAACTTAAAGAGGAGAATAAATCATCGAGCATGAGAAAGAATAAGCTTAAAAAGAATGTAGATGACTTACAAGTTAAAATTGATGATCTAACTAAGAAAAATATGAACTTGCATAACTCATTCTTAAGGTTTTATATGGCACAACAAAAATTGAATGATATGTTAGAAACACAAAAAGTATTTTTTAATAAAGATGGTTTGTGTTATAATGGGATTAAAAAAGAAACTCACTTTAAGAAATTCTTAGTGAAATAAAACAAATCATATGACGCATCTAGCATATGCACTTATTGCCATAAAATTAGTCATACATTCCATGCTTGTTCTTTGAATGTTATTATTTATAGAGGCAAGCTCATTAGGAGGTTGTGGATTCCTAAGGGAGTAAACACATTTCAAGATGAATCTACTAAAATGAAATGGATTTCAAAAGGCATAAAAATTATGAATACTAATACTTAGGGATCCAAGAAAATTTGGGTACCTAAAAATAAAACATAATTTTGTGTTTACAGGAGAAAGAGCATTGCGTCAAGGCAAATTCAACAAAGAAGATTTCCTGGTACCTTTATAATGGATGCTCAAGATACATGGCTGGTGACAAAAGTCAATTTGTGAAACTAAGGCCTAAGGATAGTGGAAATGTTATTTTTGGTGACAACTCAAAAGGACAAATTAAAGGCATTGGAACCATTAGTAACAATTCCTCATCTAACATTAAAAATATTCTATTTGTCAAAGGTCTCAAGCATAACCTCCTTAGTATTAGTCAATTATGTGATAAAGGCATGAAAGTTATTTCTAAATCAATAAATTGTTGATATTAAATCTAATAAAATTGTTTTCATAGGATATAGAGAAGGACATATTTATATTGTGCATTTAGATGAATTATCTTATCAAAATGTTTGCTTTGTTGCTAATAATGATGACTTATCTTGGTTATGGCATGAAGATAAGGACATGTTATTTAGAATGTAATTTCAAAATTATATAGGAAAGACCTTGTTGTTGGATTGCCAAAAATGAAATTTTATAATGATAGAATATATGATGTATGTGTCCAAGGAAAACATAAGAGAGCTTCATTCAAACCTATTAATATTATTTCAACTGCTAGAGTATTACAACTTATTCATATTGATCTTTTGGTCCTACTAAGACATTAAGCTTAGGTGGTCAACAATATGGATTTGTTATTGTGGATAACTATTCTAGGCTTACTTGGGTTCTTTTTGTAAGCTCTAAAGATGATGCCTTAGAAACATTCATTACTTTTTGCAAAATTATTCAAAATAAAAAAAAAAGAGATTATATTTCAAGTGTAAAAAGTGAACATGGAAAAGAATTTGATAATCTTAATTTTGACAAATTTTGTAATGACAATGGTATTAGTCATAATTTCTTGGTTCCTAGAGCCCTTCAACAAAATGGAGTTTTTGAGAGGAAAAATGGAACCTTTGAAGAAATGGCTAGGACCATGCTTTGTGAAAATAATTTACCAAGGTATTTTTGGGTGGAAGCCATTAACACTTCTTGCTATATTATAAATAGAGCTATAAGTAGGCTAATTTTAAAGAAAACTCCATATGAACTTTTTAAGGGAATAAAACAAACATTAGCTATTTTCATCTTTTTGGATGCAAAAGTTTTGTGTTAAATAATGGAAAGGATAATCTTAGTACATTTGATGCAAAATGTGAAGAAGAAATTTTTTTGAGCTATTCTACAAATTCTAAGGCTTATAGAGTGTTTAATAAAGGAACTTTAGTTGTTTAAAAGTCCATACATATTATATTTGATGAAGCTAATTGAACCTTGAGAAAGGTATCTCTTGATAGTTATGATGTAAAGATTTACCAAGAAAATCAAGTTGAAACATCACACAAGGAGGAAGAACAAACAATTTAAATCAAGAAGCTCCAAAAGAAGATGAACTACATGAGCCAACTCAGGTTGAAAGAAAAAAAATCATCCTAGAGAGTTGACTTATGTTAAATGAGGTGAGATAATTGGTGATCCAAATCAAGGGGTAAAGACTAGATCCTCTCTTAGAAATACATGCAATTATGCTATTTTTCTTTCTTATATTGAACTTATGAATTTAAATGCCTTAAAAATTATAGTTGGATTATGGCCATGCAAGAAGAGTTAAATCAATATGAGAGGAGTAAAATTTGGTAGTGATTATCCCATTTTAGGTACTAAATAGGTCTTTAGGAACAAATTTCATGAGCATGGAACTATAGCTAGAAAAAAGGCTATATTAGTAGCTAAGGGATATGGTCAAGAAGAAAGAATTGATTTTGATGAGACTTATGCTCCCGTATCTAGATAAAAAGCCATTAAAATACTATAACCTTTGCATGTTTTAATAATTTCAAGTTGTTTTCAATGGATGTCAAAAGTGCATTTTTAAATGGTTTTATTAATGAGGAAGTTTATG
This sequence comes from Adansonia grandidieri, assembly GCA_038382065.1. Lineage (NCBI taxonomy): Eukaryota > Viridiplantae > Streptophyta > Magnoliopsida > Malvales > Malvaceae > Adansonia > Adansonia grandidieri. The sequence continues at coordinate 68,767 of JBBYHK010322666.1, read as the reverse complement.
TTTTGAAAATCCTCATTACCCTAATCATGTTTTTAAACTTTCAAAAGCCTTGTATGATTTCAAGAAAGCTTTTAGAGCATGGTATGAAAGGCTTTGAAAATTTTTAATTGAAAAAGGTTTTAGTAGAGGCAATGTTGACAAAACTCTTATTATAAAAGTTAAAGGCAAGGACATTTTAGTAGTTCAAGTTAATGTTGATGTATTATTTTTGGTGCTACTAATGAATCTCTTTGTCAAAAACTTTCTAAGATGAATTTAAGATGAGCATGATAGGAGAATTAACATTCTTTTTGGGACTACAAGTCAAGCAAACAAAGATGACATCTTCATCAATCAAGTAAAGTATACAAATGAGTTACTCAAGAGGTTCAAGATGGAGGAAGCAAAGCCTTGCACCATACTTATGAGTACTTCAACAAAGCTTGAAAAGGTTGAAGAAGATAAATATGTTAACTCTAAGCTTTATAGGTCTATGATAGGTTTATTGCTATATCTTATTATAAGTAGACTCGATATAATGTTTAATGTATGCCTATGTGCTAGTATCAATCGTCACCTAGGGAGTCACATTTAGTTGTCGTAAAAGATATCTTGAGATATCTTAGAGACACTCCCAATCTAGGCTTATGGTACCTAAAATGATCATCTCTTGTCTTACAGGCTTATTCTGATATGGATTTTGGTGGATGTAAAATTGATAAGAAAAACACTTCCGATACTTATTAATTTCTTGGGAATATGCTCAAATTATGGTTCTCCAAGAAACAAAATAGTGTTTCTTTCTTCACAACCAAAGCAAAGTATATATCCACTAAAATTGTTATGCCTAACTCTTATGGATAAAAAATAAATAGAGGATTTTGGAATTACCATGGATCATATTCCTATTAAATGTGACAATACTAGTGCCATTTGTTTGACAAAAAATCTGATTCGACAGTTTAAAACTAAGCCCATATAGATTAGACATCACTTTATTAGAGATCATGTGCAAAAAGGTCTAGCCCATATTTTCACTAAACCACTTGACAAGGATAGATTTTGCACAGTTAGAATAGAACTTGGTTTAATGTATGCACCCTAATTTCATGAGTTTGATAAAATTTTGATATGTTGCCTCAATATTGTTAAACTATGTTTATCTTGCTTGGTTAGAAAAGCTAGCCTTTCATACCTATTTGTGTATAAATGATGTGATCTTTTATAGCTCTTGATGCTTGAATGATTTTGATTTATGGATTAAATTTGATTTTTTGTTCATTCCAAATGATTTTGGTAAAAAAAATCAGTTTAAATTTGTATTTGCAATGTTTTCTAATGAGCAATTGGGTCAAAAATATGTTTGAATCGACACCATGTCAGCAGAAATGACACAATATTGAGCTATATGTATCGATAGAAGCCAAAAAAATCATTTCTAATCTTGAGACTGAGTTCATGGTATTGATATTGAACCCAGAATTGTTCTTGGTATCGATACCTACTCTAAATATCAATATAATGCATCGATATTACCCTGTTTGTATCGATACAAGCCATAAATCATTTCTAGTCTGAAGTACAAACTAGAATTCTCTAAGTATCAATACAGTGTATCAATACTACCCAGTTTGTATCGATACCAGTTATTGATTTAGGCTATCTTTGAATGCACAAACTCATTTTCATCGAGCCTAAGCCATCATTCATCTCAGTTTCCTTTAGCACAATCACTTCTTAATCATAAACTTTATTTAATCTTTCTTCCTTCCTAAAATTCTTGATCCAATATAGTCATTCATAATAAAATTCACAATTTTATCTCAAAAATCACTCCAAATATACTTAACATTGCCACTAAAACCTTCTGTCCATCACCTATTTGACTAAATTCCTCAATAACTCCACATTGCAACCCATCTTGCCTAGTCAACTTGCACATAGTATCACCTACCTGCCTCACTCCCTTAAACAATCTTCATTACTCTAGTAAACTTTATCCAAACCCATTCCTATTTTATTTATTTTGCTCCAAATCACTCTAACCACTTCACCAATATTCGTCCTATCCTCCAATTGTCCAGAACACCCTTCGATCCTAATTTGTCACTATATGTTTGAGAAAATTCCTTAACCTCCTTAACCACCTTACACATTGACATGCTTCCTAAAATAAAATAAATCATACATCATCAAGGTCCCATCACCTATGCTTCCACTTATTTTGCTCATTAGCCACCTTCGACCTAAAACCAATCATTTTTTGACTCATGTTTCCACGATGCACGGGCTCGTGAATGATTTAATACCATTTATGCCTGTATGGCTATCCAACAATGTTGAGTGGTCAACTTTCCTTTTTTTTGGTCCATTACTTTTCTTTACCTCTAAACTTTTGATGCCTTCGATTGGACCAAATTTTTTTCTCTCAATGTTTTGGTTTGTGAAAGCCTTGTTCATGCATTCTTTAGCAACACTTCTCTTACTATTGATGATCATGATTGTGTCCTTATTATTTGATCCTATCTTTTAGGATAAAATCTCATAGTCAACTGTGTTTCCATTATGGCTGTGTTTAGTTTTCCAGATAAAGGTATAATTAACGAAGGTCTGGCGCCCGCTGCCTTGCATACTCCAAACAACAAAGCCACCTTTCTTCTTTTCATTGATCGCCTCCTTTATCTTATCATTTCTCATGTGCTCTGCCCTTATGGCACTAAACTCACCTTAATCAATGACTTTAACTATTGGTGGTTACACATGATTCAAATAGGCACTATCCAAATGTTGCTCATTTTATCTTTATCGACCTTGTCCTTTGTGTTTACGGTTATCATAGCCTCATACACGTTGTGCTTGAGACACTACCTTAAGATTCAAGGTCTTGATCTTGCTTGTGACCCTAGGATCATGGTATCTTTCTATCACTCTATTAGACAAAAATCCATAGGGCTCACCGGCTTTGACATTCAATAAGGCTCATCGACAACCACCTCCACTGCATGTGCAACTGAATGTTCCCGATCTCAATGACTATGATGATGATGATGATATGGAGCATGATGCACCTCCTCTAACCTTGGCTCCTAGCCCCTCATGCTCCGTGTCCATGGACGTCCGAACTGTGTATGATCCCATTATGGGTTGTCTTGATACATGGGAGTAGTGCTTTAATTTTTAGGATCAATGTTTTGATTCTATTGATGCTTGCCTTTTTAATCTCGAGAATAGTCACCATCTTTTTGGTTGCCTTTTTCCATGCTCCTTCACCTACTTCTTCACTGGTTGAGGATTCTCTAGCCAATAATGCTTAGTCATATTAAGCTTGTTTTAGGCTTACTCATAAGTTTTTAGACTTTATTTTTCATGTCTTTCAAAATCTTTCCACTTCATCGGACATATTTTGATCATTTTGTTAGACATATTTAACACCTTATTCTCAATGAATTATCTTTGATTGTGCACTTATGATTGAATTCTCTCTATTGCTTTGAATTGATCTTTCTTGTATTTTGATATAACAAAAAGGGGAGAACTGCTATAAATTTGTTTATTTCTTGCATCTATTGATTGATGACGATATTATTGTGAATTTGATAAATGTTAAATATGATAGTGATATTGTTGTGAACTTGAAAAATTTTAAAAGTTGTTTTAAACACAATATAAATGTTGTTGGAACCAAATAACCTGTTAATTATGTAAATATTGAACATTTTTCGATGCTCATATGTTGTAGCTTAATTTGTGAAAATTATGGACAATATTGTAGATTTAAAATATTGTAGCTTTAGATTTTCTTAAAGACCCTATTTTCTCAATATAAAACTTTTAAAGACATTGCTTTTATTAAGGGGGAGTTTTCCATTAAATATTTTAGGGGGAATTTTTAACAAGCAAATTTATCTTAGGTTTTGTTATATTGAAAATGGGGATTGTTAGCTTTATTAGCTTTGAATTAGCCTTGGTTTTGATATAACAATAAACTAAGCTAAATTAACTTGTACTTAACTGTTTCCAACTTAGTATTTTCCTTGAATAAAATTGAAAAATATTTTAAAAAATAGTAAGCTAATTTATACCTTCCATTTTCTCAAACATATATGTTCTAAATACATATTTATACTTGGAATATTTTTGAGATGTGTTTAAGTAAAATCCAAGCCAAACAAGATCATTTTACAAAGGATTTTTCAATTGATTTATCGACGCAATGCATCAAAGTATCGATACTATGCTTAAAACCTTCAAATGTGTTGATACACATCTGATACATTGCTTAGTAGTAGCTAAGGTTTGGCTAAAACCCTTGAATGTATCGATACAAATGGCTCTGTATCCATACAACATGATGAGTATCGATAGTAACCTTGACGTATGGATACAATAGCTTGTAATGGTTATATTTTTAATTCATGTATCGATAATCTTGCTATTGTATTAATACAACAGTACGGGTCTGAATAGAAACAAACATTTATGAAGGCTACAATGGCTTTCCACTAACCCCATTAATGCCTAACATCTATAAATAAATTTCAAGCTATAAGTACAGCATTCCAACAGCTAAAGAAATGTGAGATATCAAGATTAATCAAGCATTGAACATTAAAAGCTCAAAATCTTGAAATTCTTCATTTATCTTGTATTGATTTGTGCTACTTGAAGTTTATATATTTCTCATCTATTTTGCACTCAAATTTTAGCAAACCTTTACCTACTAGATGTTCTAATTGTTTGCAAACACATCATTTATATCACAAAGGGGTTGTGTGAAAATTAAGTAAAAACATTTAAAAAAGTTAGGGTAGAATTCTTAAAGGGATTGAAAGGTTCTATCAAAGTCTTAAAAGATAGAGTTGTAAGGTTATACCTTAGCCTTAAAGGTAAAAATTTAATTCATGAATTATGGGAATCACTTTGGCATGCAAGTGCCAAAAAGAGAGAATGTAGGCTCCAAGTTTAAGAAATGAACCTTTATATATTGATTATTTGTATCACTTGTTTTGAACTTTATTTTACTTTCATTTTATTTCAACTTCTCGTAAAAGGTCAATTTGTGATCAAATTTTTAAAAGAACCAATTCATTCCTCTCTTGGTTCAATCATTATTTTGAACTAACAATCATCAACCCTAAAATTTAGCAAACCTTAAACCTAAAATCTCAAGTGATCAATCTGTAAGAAAGAAAATCAATCCAAAAAAATTATCTAATGAATTAAAAGTCATGCACCTCATCAAAAATAGTTGTAGACTATATTATTTAGTATTTCCTTTCTCATTTCTCTTGTGACTTTTCTATAATATTTCTCTAACCAAATTTTTTATCCTTTAAACCCTAATTGACCAATCCACCCCCAATCCTTGCCAAATTACAACATAAATCCAAAAAAACCATAGCCATTCCAAACATAAAATCCAATAGATTTAAAAAACAAAAGTACAAAATAATAGAAAACTTGTCATGGATTAAAAAGCTAGACCAAACTGATCGGTTGAATCAAGAATTAGTTAGAAGTCTAGTCTGATGTATATCTAAGAGCCAGTTTCTCATCGAATTGGTAAAAATCTGCTTAATCGATAAAAAACGAAATTGAATAGGTAAAAAACTGATTATATATATTTTATTTTTTTTTAAATTTAATGTTTGAATATATAAAGAAGAGAACGTATTAAACTGATCAATTTAATCGGTTGAACTAATTAAATTGGGAACAAAAGATCAGACTGGTTAGACCTTCAATTTGATTCTTTTAACCTTAAAACTTATGGGGTGGGAAGATAGGATTGTCATAACTGGGTAGTAACTAAAGGTTTTGGAAATATATGTTTTGAAAAAGAAACAAAAAAAATTAAACAAAGGGGAAAAAGAAGGTTGGAATAAGCGTGCAAGACCTACAAGAAAGGTTTGAAAAAAAAATGTCCTAAAATAAAAGTTTGTTAAAAAGAAGAAAAATTAAGAAAAATATTTTCCTTTTAATCAGTACTTGGCAATCTAGGGTATAGTTGATTACAGGCTATAAAGAGTCAGTTTAATAGCAACTAGAAAAAAATGGAACTAACCCCTCCATAAAGGGGTTGGTTCTTTGAATAAAATATAAAAAATACAAATAAAAATAAAAATTAAAAAATATATTTTATATTAAATTACAAATTATTATTTAAAAAATAATAATTAAAAATATATTTTATATTTAATTTTGAATCACTATTTTAAAAATAAAAAATTAAAAACATATTTAATATAAAATATTTTTTAATTTGTGATTGTTAGGTTTAAGGAGTCAATTTTTTATTAGAGAGTCGATATAAAATTAAATGTACATTTGATTTTAATTAAATGTACATGTGAGTATAACTGAATGTACATATGACTTCAACTAAATGTACATATACCTAAAAATGATATTTCTTTGCCTAAAGAGTCAGTTTTTTTCATGGAGCATTTGTTCCTTTGAATAAATTTGAATGCACATATAACTATAACTAAATATACAAATGACTATAACTGAATGTACATATGACTTTAAATAAATGTACATATAACTAAAATTGATATTTTTTAGTTCCTTTCATTGAGGGGTCGGTTCTCATTCTTAGTTTGTATATTTTTTTAGCCTAAGGAATTGGTTCTTTACATGGAGGGTGGTTTCCTTCGAATAAAATTGAATATACATATGACTATAACTAAATGTACATAAAACTATAACTAAATGTATATATGACTTTAACTTACTTTAACTAAATGTACATGTAAGTAAAAATGATATTTTAGTGATATTTTTGCCTAGGGAATTGGTTCCTTTCATGGATAGATCAGTTCTATTTCTTAATTTGTGTATTTTTTGCCCTGAGGTGTCGATTCTTTTCATGAAGGGTCAATTCCTTTGAATAAAATTGAATTTACATATGACTATAACTAAATATGCATATGATTCTAACTAAATGTACATATGACATTAATTGAATGTACATATAACTAAAAATGATATTTTTGGCCTAAGGAGTCGGTTCCTCTCATAGAGAGGTCAATTCTATTTTTTAATTTGTGTATTTTTCTATGGAGGGTCAGCTCATTCGAATAAAATTGAATGTACATATGACTATAACTAAATGTACATATAAGTAAAAATGATATTTTTGGCCCAAAGAGTTAGTTCATTTCACGGAAGGGTCGATTCTTTTTCTTAATTTATGTATTTTTTGGCTTGAGGAGTCTATTCTTTTCATGGAGGATCAATTATTTTCGAATAAAATTGGATGTACTTATAACTAAAAATGATACTTTTGGCCTAAGGAGTCAGTTTATTTCATGGAGGGGTCGGTTCTTTTTCTTAATTTATGTATTTTTGGCCTAAGGAATTACTTTTTTTCATGGAGGGTTGGTTCCTTTGAATAAAATTGAATGTACATCTGACTATAACTAAATGCACATATGACTTTAACTAAATGTAAATACAAGTAAAAATGATATTTTAATGATATTTTTAGCCTAAGGAGTCTGTTCCTTAGGGGTCGATTTTATTTCTTAAGTTATGTATTTTTTGGCCTAAAAAGTTGGTTTTTTTCATGTGGGGTCAGTTCTTTCGAATAAAATTGAATGTATATATGGATTTAACTAAATTACAAACAAGCAAAAATGATATTTTAATGATATTTTGGCCTAAGGAGTTGGTTTCTCTTATAGAGGGGTCTATTCTTTTTCTTAATTTGTGTAATTTTTTTTTTTTTGCTTAAGGGGTCGATTCACTTGATGGAGGGTGGATTCCTTTGAATAAAATTGAATGTACATATGACTTTAATTGAATATACATATAACTATAAATGATATTTCAATGATATTTTTGGCCTAAGGAGTTAGTTCTTTACATATAAAGGTTAACTCTGGTTTTTAATTTGTGTATTTTTTGGCCTAAGGAGTCAGTGCTTTTCATGGAGGGTCAGTTCCTTCGAATAAAATTGAATGTACATTTGACTATTACTAAATGTACATATAACTTTAATTAAATGTATATACAACTAATAATAATAGTTTTGGCTTAAGCAGTCAGTTTTTTCATGTATGTGTCAGTTTTTTTCTTAATTTGTGTATTTTTTTGGCCTAAAGAGTCGGTTTCTTTCAGGGAGAGATCAATTCTTTTTCTTAATTTTTGTATTTTTTGGCCTAAGGAATTGGTTTTTTTCATAAAATTAAATGTACATATAACTTTAACTGGATGTACATATGACTTTAACTAAACCAAGCCTTATACACAAACAAAACCCATATGAATTTAAATTAAACCCAATATATATATCAAATATATATTTTTAATTTTTATTATATTTAAATAGTAATTCAAGATTTAATATATATTTTTAATATTTTATTTTTAAAAAATAATTCTAGATTTGATTTAAAATATTTTTTAATTTTTATTTTTTAAATAGTAATTCAATATTTATATAAAATATTTTTAAGTTTTATTATTTTTTAAATAGTAATTCAAGATTTAATATAAAATATATTTTTAAGTTTTATTATTTTTAAATAGAAATTTGGTATTTAATAAAAATATTTTTAAAGTTTTTATTATTTTTAAATAGTAATTTGAGATTTAATATAAAATATTTTTATTTTTAATTATTTTTTAAGAAGCAATTTAGGATTTCATATAAAATATTTTTAATTTTTTTAAAAAGCAATTAGGGTTTTAATATAACATATTTTTTTAAAAGCAACTTAAGATTTAATATAAAATATTTTTTAATTTTTTATTATTTTAAAATTGTAATTCAAGAGTTAATATAATATATTTTCTAATTTTTATTATTTTTAAATAGTATTTCAAGATTTATTATAAAATATTTTTAATTTTTTTCTCTTTCAAATAATAATTTGAGATTTGATGTAGTTTTTTAATTTTTATTATTCTTTAAATAGTAATTGTTATTATTTTTTATATAGTAAAGGTTCCCAATAATCGACCACGATTGTGGACTTGGCAAAGTTTGAACCTTGGCCGTTTGTAAAGCTTGTACGGTAGGAAGATGGTCATGATCGAGATGATAATTATTAGAGGAAGACTCATTTGTATTTTATTTTATTATTGGATTTACTTTTAAGTTTCAAGGAGGAAAGGGTTAGGGGGTTGAGGATTGAAAATGAGTCTTGCCTTTTTTTCAATGGGTTGGGACTAGGAGAGAGATGGGTTAGTAAATTCATTTTTCAATGTTTTTAAATTTATTATTTTATTAATTTTAATATGCACTTGGGAGGGACTAATAAGTTTACCTTCAAATAAATGGGAGAAGAAGAAGATACAAGAGCAAGTTCAAAAGATAAAGAATAGGCTCGGGAAAAAAAATAATGAAAGAGTGTAATTTTATTAAGGGCGAATAGGTAATTACGGTACCTTAAAAGCTCTATTTCCTTAAATATAAACAAAATTTACCATTTTCTCATTAATTAATAAGAAAAACTCTATTTCCCTAATATCTAATATTCTAATAGTCTTTATATCATACATAGATTTTCATGATGAAAGGAGAAAAAAAAAAAGGAAAAGTTCATCCTCTAAAAGGAAAGAGAAGATTCCCTTTGAAATCCATCTTTTTTTTTTTCTCTTGATTTTCATATATTTGAATTGATAGGATCTATACTTTCATTCATGTCTGTAGACACTTAATTTTGTCTAGGCTTTCAAGCACGCATTTTTAGGCATCAACAAAGACCAAATATCCAAGCCCAGATCTAATTTCTATTGTCTCAAGTTAAGGTAGGGTCATGATTATTTAAATTAAGGCTAGACCTTTTTAAAAAAATATATTAGATAAAATATGGTCCATGTCTTTATTTAATTTATTTTATTTGGGCATATTTTATTTAATTATGTCGGGCCAATTTTACAAGTATTTTCAATTCATTTTGAGCTTTACTAAAATTATTTTGGTCCATATGTTCATTTATTTAGTTAATTTTAAGCCTATTAGGTTGAGTTAATGAATTTTTTAAAGCCCAATTAGTTAGATGGTGGGATATTTCATGATAAAATTTCATATCTAAAGGATAATTTAGACATTCTATAACTACTTGATACTCAAATAAGGGTACTGCAACTAAACAAAGTTTGTAAGCGCACTTTATAGTACCCATAACTCATCATATATTAAGCAAAATACCAAAAAGGTGCCCATCTTAGGTTTTCCACCCTTTGTCATGAACGGCACCATAAAGCCAAATATTGGCTTTGTAAAATTCAATACATAGCCATTAAAAACCATACAACAATTGTAAAGGAAACAAAAAAAAAAAAAAGAAAAAGCAAAAATGGGAGCCTTTTTTGATTAAAAAATGTAAAAAAGGGGAATTTTTTCAATCTTTAAGCAAAAGGGCCACATTAAAAGAAAGTTTGAGAGGTAATAATTGTTTATTCTCCATTTCTTTGTGTTAGACTTACTAGCCACTTTCTTTTCATGGTTTTAATGCTTTTGCCATGAACTTTTATACCACTAAATGACATAATCCTTATGATTATTTCTTATATGGCCATACATCTTTGTATCAAATGTTAGTATATAAAATTGAGCTCTTGGTTATATACATGTATAGCATATTTTAGTTTATGATGTATTTGATGAAATGCCTCTATGTTTGACTTAATGTCCTATTGTTTAGTTCCATCTTCATGTCTTGATTTATGATACTACATGTTTGTTTTGCACGATCAAATGTTATCCATGGCATTTTATGTATCTTGAGTATGATATGCTTGCTAATGTGCCATTTGAAGTGAGTTAATCATGCCTTGCTTGTTTGATTCCATGTTTAAGTGTTTAGTTCATGATGTTTTTGTTAAATGCTTGTCTTATTAATGAGTGCTATATTGTTCTTTTTTAAAAATCACACCAAGTGAGAACAATATCAACCCAAATAATAGGTTTGATATTGGTCTATTATTTTCAACAAATTAATGATCCAATCTTAAGGAAAAATCAATATTTTATGTTTGGATTCATGGCCTAAAGAAGCTAAATAAAAATATTTTTTCCAACCTTTAAAAAATTGGTTTACGAGATGTTTGTTGAAATACTTTGATGCAAGTCAAGTATGTTGTCAATGGCATGGATAACAAATCATTTACTTGCCCACAATACTCGAGATTTCGATTGGATTTGTGATTCCACTACCATGGACCCTTAGTGATGGACATTCGCATGTCTGTGGCCCCAATTCATGTCTAAGAAATTATAAAACCAAAAAACTATGCTATTTTGCATTGGCAGCAATATAATCCTAACTTAAAATATTATTTTTGACCCCTAAACGATTTTTTTGGTAATTTTTCTTTCAAGGATATCGAATTACCTTTCCAACTAGCTCTTATTGCCTTTGGAGAAGCTTGGGTGATGAAGCTATGATTTTTCAAATGCAAGCTGTCCAAAACTCTTAAGACTAGTAATTAGATCCTATTAGTGGCCATTTTTGGTCCACTCAACGATTTTTTGTGATTTTCTAAAATATTTTTCTAGAAACTACATGGAATTCCCTTTCTAAAAAGGTATTGTTTGTTACTTGTCGAGTCTAAATAAGTTTGGACCAATTGTTTAAACTTTACTGCACCCACTCCCCTGCACTTACTATCAGTGATGAATCGAGTCCAAATTTAAAAACTAATTTATCCTAAAAGGCAATTCTTAGGTTTTTTTTTTTTATATTAATTCTCGTCAGGTTAAGTTTTCAATGGTATCTCTTTTGCCTTTTAAAACCTTCTGATAAGCCCGAAATAAATTTAGAAAGGTGGATAGCGTGCAACTATCCCTATATTTTAGTCTTAGTTGAATTTAAGTAATTTTTTGCATCACACTTCCGAGGCATTTGGATGCCTCAGAATGAGTCCACTTAGTGTTCCAATAAGTATTTAAGTCATGTACGGGTCCCATAAGGCTCAGATCAGGGTTTGATCAGTTTTGAAAAAAAATCATCTTAATCATTTTATTAATTTTTTGGTTTCAAAACAAAAAAAATCCACCTTTCATGTTAAATTGCCCAAAAATATTTAATTTCCAAAAATTGCCAAAATTTTTATCCAGATGGATTTTTTAACTCTAATTTTCAAAATTTCACCAAAAATCCAAAATTTCTCTCCCTTGACTGTCTTGGATTTTTCAACCAAACCTTGATTTTTCACCTTAATCGACCTACGAGTCCAAGCACATGTCAAAGTTGTTACTTTAATTATTTCTAGATAACCAATGACAACTATGGGATACATCCTAATTAACCCCCTTTCTGTGCTTCATGGGTTTTATGTTTATGCAATATTATTATATTTCTTTAGGCCTTACTAACATGTTTCCTTTGTTAGCAATAATTTTGTGTTCATATTTTTAAATTAAATCTTTCAAAAATCACCAAAGCAATATTTCATGTTGGTATCCCTCTAGTGCTTGATACAAAATATCCTTTTCATTATCGAATCTAGAAACTATTTTAACCCTACATTTCTCCATATCTCTGGGTTACGTAGTGGGATTTAAATTTTTTGACAAAAAAATTGGATTTATAATTTTCAATAAAATTCATTCATGCATTAAAGGGGATTATAAAAAATATTGATAAGTTAAAAATGGAGAAAATTAAAATCGAGATAATTTATGGCTAGATGGTGTGCTAATCTTCCTCGCATGGAATAGAACCCTAGACCCGTTTACCGAACTTTGTTACATATGGACCTTAAAATAGAACCTTTGAGTTTTATAACTTAAAGTACTGGTTTAATAGATATTTGATCACTCCAAGCCCAAATGATTGATGGCAGCTACAATATTTTCGCCATTTTGTAGTGGTCATCAAAGATTAGTTGGATGAGCGATTCATGCAATGATCTTCCCTACCGAACATAAGAAACACATTTTTCTCACCCTATCACCTTAAATTCAAATTGAAGATATTTTTACATTTGGCATAATTTCCCCACAATGGTCAGGGTATGTTATGAGAGCTTTGCTACTTCACTGGGGACAATTTAGAGAGTCAAACTACAACTAGTTGTTTTTATCTAATTCTTAATTTTCCTCAATTTTTAATCATTATTTAACTATAATCTCTTTCCACATTTTTTAACATTATTTCCTACTTAACCTTTATTTTTTGATTTTGCTTGTGTTTATTTTTCCTTATAAATTGCAAGAGCTTGCTTTTTGCAGAAATAAATATATTTAATTTTTTTGCAATGATAAAGGGAGTAAATAGAAGGTTTGTTGTTTCCCAACACACACCACATAATTGCATTTGCACCAGACCCCCAACTACTTTTCGAAGGGAGAATAAGACCTAATATTAGGTGAGAGTGAGCTATTCGCATTCATGATAGTGATCATGGGGCTAGTGATATTCTATTTATCCTTTTAGGCATAGTGAAATATATCCATTCGAATCAAACTTTTTTTGCCAAGCATGTGATGTGCTGAGAATTCCAGTGCCTTAGCTATACTTACTGGACATAGAAATGATTCGAGAATCAATTTTAGAGTCAAGATAACCCCATATAGTAAGTTGTAAGAGCTAAACCATGTCAAACCATACCAAAGTTCTACTAGAATAACCTAAAGAATAAGACAATCATAAAAACATTTTCTACCTTTTACTCCTATATCATTTTATGTAGGCGATGATGGATGGACATTGTCGCCCATGTCTATACTTTATGCCTATAAAATTTCATATGTCTTAATAATTTGTTGGGGTATGCTATTATGCTATCTGATTGACGATTAATGTTCATCTTCCCTTAAGTGATAGCAAATGATTATAGCCATTTATAATCCTTCATCACCTTAATAGGAATAAATGTGACTTAGTTAAGCTATTATGCTGTCCAATTTATGACTCAATGCTTGCTAATTACTATGCGATGATGAATGAATATTGTAGCCTAGGTTGCCAGTTTTGTCCTTAGAGACCTTATATCGTCTCATTAGGGATGTTACCTAGGTCAGCCATGTTGTTTGACTGACGGCCTAATGCTTGCCTATTATTAGGTGATGATGAATGAACATCACAACCTGGGCAGTCAATTTTGCCCGAAGAGGTACCATATCACCCTGTTAGGAATAAACTTGGCCTAGTTAGGCTGTTAGGCTATCTAAATAATGGCCCAATGTTAGCTAATCATCAATGGGTGATGAATGAACATTACCACCTAAATTGTTAATTTTGTCTTGAAAGGCACCATACTGTCTTATAGGGATAATTTTAACCAAGACACATCGTTATGTTGTCCACACCAACCTAGGCCATGGTAGATAAACGACACTACCCATGGCCTTTTGTATTCGCCCCTAAGCATTGTGTTACCTATTATCAGGGCAAATTCTATGATTTATTTTTGCTGCTTTTATTTCCTTTATTCTGTCAATATTCTTTTATTCGTTATTGCCATATCTTTTTATGTTTTTGTTGCATGCTTCATTGCTTGCATCAAACATGTAATGATAATTAGTATGAAGTAAAGGGTGAATGAATACCATATGTCCTTAATAAAACAAGACTTTTGCCCTATTGGCTTCATGTCACCATAATGAGGCTTGGGGCATAGTTCATCCATTTTCATGGATTTTTTCTTGAAGAGTTAGACTGCCAGGGCAAGTGTACTAGAGACATTATAATGCACATGTATCATATTGTCATCATTAAGGTAATTTTGTTCTCACCCTCTATGAAAGCTTGAAGCTTGTCAGAGTATAGCATTCATTGCTAATAAGAATTTTGTGTATATTTTGTACATTTCACACATTCCATGCATCACTCATAATGTTATGTGTAATCCTAAAGGTAAATCTCCATGACAACATTTTCATGTTCATATCATCTTTGTATACCTTGCATTAACATACAATTGCATTCACTAGCATACACGTATAATACATGCATCCATTTAAGACATAAATTTAAAGTAGAGTCACTATCCATTAGGGTGAAAGAATTTCTCTTCCCTTCTTTTAAGAGGTATTGCGATTAACTGAAGTCATTGATCATAGAAGATGAATGCTTACCCAAAATTGAGAGACCAGAGCTCATGCATAAGAAAGATCAAGAGCACATGTTTCATAAAAATGAAGAACTACAAGCCCAAATAGCTGAGTTGGTGAAACTATTGTCAGCCTTAATAAAGGTAAAAAAGGCAAGCTATTATAGTTAATATAGGAAAAAGGTTGATAAATTCAAAGTCCCTCTTACTGGTAGCATTGGAGCTACAATTGAAAGAATAACTTAAGAACATTAGCTCTACTCAATGCCAGTTCCATTGATCCCACCAATGATATACATGAACTCAAGAATAGTGTTGCACTTACTCCTCTAGTATCAAAGAGCAAACAATGGACTTTCTCTAACTGACCTTATTGTTTTAGATTTGGATGATCTAGTAGAAAATAAGAAGACTAATAGCCCTAATCCATAGTGATTATTGAAGATACAAGCAAGTATCAGCTGTTGGAGAAACAATTAAGAACAATCGAGGGGAGTGATAAATTTAGAGCTATCGATGCCAAACCCCTAGTTTTAGTGTCTAATCTTGTCATTCCCTCAAAGTTAAAAGTCTTTAATTTCAAGATGTAAAATGGGACCACTACTCCCACACTTCATATCTGAATGTACTACCAAAAAATGGATAGATATAAAGGCAATGAGAAGCTCCTAATTCAATGCTTCCAAGATAGCTTAATTAGGTAAAAACTTAATGGTACATCAAACTAGACAAAGCTAAGATCCAGACATGGGTTGATCTAGCTAGGGCTTACCCTGATCAATACAAGCACATCTTTGATAGGGCACCCAATTGATTGCTTATGAAGAACATGGAGAAGAATCCTTCCAAGAGTTTTAAGCAATATGCCTAAATATGAAAGGATAAGGCAGCACAAGTGCAACTACCCTTGATTGAGAAAGATATGACCATATACTTTGTGGAAACATTATATGCCCTTTTCACAACAAGGTCATCGGGAATACAACAAGGAATTTTTTCAACATGGTTATACCTGGGGAAGTAGTTGAAAAAGGGTTGGTTCTCTTTGTAGATGGGTTGGTT